>SZWC01004023.1:6855-115722 GCA_023375785.1 Penium margaritaceum | reverse complement strand
GCGGAGGAAGTCAAAGAAGTTCACAGAGGCAATGGGGGTGGTGAAAAGTTTGTGGACTGGGTCAGCGGAATCAGCTGCAATGGTGGGAGTAGGCTGAGATGCAGGCGAATTGTGTGCAACAGCTGGAAGCGCCGCAGGCTCGGGATCTGGTTGGCGGCGCTTTTCCGGGGGTCGCATGGAGCGGGCCGTTATAGCCTCTTGTAGCCGGGCTTTGGCAGTTTCTGCTCGTTGCCGCAGGTCGTCCTGTAACTTTGCAGCCTCCTGTCGATCCCATCCGTGGAGTTTGACTCGACGGGCGCGTGTGATGAGCTCCGTTTCCTCGGGCGTGGGCGTAACTTCCGTAGTCTCATCCTCCGCCATGGGTAATCTTAGCTTCACATTGCGGGCTCCAGCAGCGGGGTTTGGTGGTGGATTGGGCAAGAGTACTTGGCCCATTCCCTGACTCGGGTGTCCCTGCCCGGTGGGGGGCGGATGTGATTGCTGCTGCGGTTGCTTCTGTTGTTGCTGTTGCTGCTACTGCTGAGGCTGCTTGTGCGGACCTGGCCATGCCGGGTTGTAGTACTACTGCCATTGCTGGACCATAGGATCCTGGGAGACGGGCTCAGGGCGCGGGGCCGCTTGGCGCTTGCATGGGCAATCCCGCGCAATGTGCTCCAGACTCTGGCATGTGTAGCAGGCTTTTGGCTTCTGCTGCTGTGGAGGGGGTGTGTATGAAGATGAGGGTGCAGGGGTGTCGCTGCCCTGGTATTGTCGGGTAGACCGCTGTCTGGTAAAAATAGCTGTAGCGTCCCGCACCGCATCTTGAAGGGACAGATAGCGGTCAGCGATCATGAGGCCGCTGATCTCATCTGGAAGTGCGCAGATGAGGTTCTACAGCAAAACCCACAGTGGCAGACCTTCCCCCTATGGATTCTTGGCCACTGAGGCCCATGTAAAAAACTGGTCGAGGAAACGGCAAATGTCCTCGTCCTTGCGCATGACCTCTTTCTCAATCTTCCGCAGCGCTTCTTCTTTCGTCAAGTGTTTGATGCGTGCGATGAGGGCATTGCCAAAGTCTTCAAAAGATGGAAAAGGTGCTCGTGCATTGTACCAGTGCGCTGCCGCTCCCTGAAGGTGGAGTTCCGCGGTGGCGAGACAGAGGTTGGGCGGAATCCGGCCGATGCTAGCATAGAGGGTAATTTGTTTGAGCCAGACCCAGGGTTCTTCCTTCGGGGCACCTTTGAAAGAGTCCAGCCGAGGAATGTTGGTGGGCTCGGAACGGATGTATTGCAATTGCAGGATGGTGCTGCAGTTAGTCGTCAACGTAGTCACAGCATGTGGCGGGGGAAGGGCTGCAGGTGAAGCTGCGGAGTTTCCAGTCGTAGGGACCGGCATTTGGAGCTGTCCCGCGGGCATGGGAAAATTTGCTTGCGTGGGAGGGAGAGGCATGTACCAGGAAGAGGGAGTGGTTGTGGAGGCGGTGTAGGGTGTGGAGAAGAATGCTGTCCCAGGCGGCAGAACCTTGGTTCCCTGTACCGGTGGTGCCGCTGTCTGCGGTACCCAGTACATCTGAGCCGATGGGACCGTAGCCGCGGTCTAAAGAGGAACTGCCGCCCCAGCACTGGCAGTCGGGTGCGGATGCCCTTGTAGCTGCTGTGGGGGCGGGTACAAATGGCTCTGCGCAGTTTGTTATGGTATTGGCAGCGAGGCCTGGGGAGGTATCCCAACTGGCATTGTTCCAACCAGCTGCTGGTGGTGGAGCTGCTGGTAGGTGGGCATGGGTGGCTGCGGGATCATGTTGGGTACGAGCGTCTGCGGCACCGTTCCCACCGGCATTGGACCCATCTGCTGCTACTTTTGGGTTGTCCACAGGGCTGGCGTGGCCGCAGGGGATTGCGTCATAGTCGTCGGCTGTGTTCCACCTCCGGTCGTCTGCCGCTGATGACTCGTTGGTTGGGTCCCCGTCAGTAGAGGCTGGACCGTGTTCCCTTGGTGGTTGGCTCCGCCTCCGGGCTGAGGCATCTGCGGTGGCGGTTGCGTGACTGTGGAGGGCCCTGCCATCACCCCCACTTGCATCGTATGCTGCGGTGGCAGATGTTCCGGTTGCTGCAGTCCCGCCGCAGGCGGATGCTGCATGGCCGCCGCCTGCATGGTGCTCATCATCATCTGCTGCTGTGGTGGTGTACCTGGCGCAGACGGCTGCGGGAGCACCCCGGTTGACAGGGTGACCAGGTTTGGCTGTGACCCGGGGAGCTGTTTCGCCGTACTTGCCTGCCCACCCCCCATGTGCTGCTGCCACGGATATTTTGGTGGCTGGGCCACTCCGACCACCTGGAGTTGCGCGGCTGTCCCTGTGGCTACCGTTCCCATAGTCAGGGGGGTCTGACTCACAAGGAAGTGGTTCACTGGTAACTGTGCGGCTCCTGGTGCCTGTGCAGACACAGGCATCCCCATCCGCATGACCCCCGTGGGCTGCTCCGACGTGACCATCGGCTGCTGTTGCAGGCCGTGCACAGGTGGTTCCGTGGCCAGGACCCCCAGGGTTGCCCCCACTAGCTGGTGCGGCAGATTCATGTCCTGGGGAATCCCATGGGCGGGGGCGGGGAATCGCACCTGCTGCAGCTGCGCTGAGATCTGCTGCTCGTCCGGTGTTGGTGCCTCGGGGATCCCTGAATTTTCGGGGCTCAGCGGTAAGGGTTGCGGATGCACAGGCGGGTGTGCGGGCTGTGGCTTCGTCTCGCCGGGGATCTGCTGTTGCTGTCCGCCACGACGCCGATACACCAGTCCGCGATAGGCCTCGAGTTCTCCACCACCGGAGGATACCTCCAGTGAAGGTGGTGCATCGGAGAACCACCGTGCCCCAAGCGGCACGTTCTGCTGGCCCACGTGTTCGCCCAGCGCATCCATTATGCGGCGCTAGTGCAGCTGCTCCAACCACTCAGTCACTCGTCAGTGCTGGACGAGCGGATCGGGGCCTGGTGAGGAACTGACTGGCGTACGGGACGGCACTGATGAGGAATCCCTGCTCTCCGCGCAGGTCGCGGCCCGTCGTGGCAGGAAGCACCGCGCCGATGGTTGCTGTTGACGTCGTCCGATGTCCTGATGCACGAAGCTGGCTGCCGACATCAATGACTGATCTGAAAGGCACGTGCAGTTCTGCTGGCAAAGAGCAAAGAACTCTCCACGCTCACCGCACCATGACACTGATACCCCCAATTTTGCCCCGTCCCTGATTTTTCCGCGGGCTGTCACTCTCCGCGGATCTCCGCGGATTATACACTTTACCACTACTAGTGAGCGGCCGGACACAGGTCACCTTCAGGCTAGCGGGTATTCCGCGGACCACGGGCTTGGGATTGCTGCGCACACACGATGAAAACTGACACTCCGCGGCCCACCAGAGTATGGCAATCAACAATGGCAAGCTCCCAATGATCAGTTGTTCCACGGACCCCAGATCTAGACCTCTACACAAACACCTTAATTAGAAGTGACCCTCCTCAGCCCACTAGAGTATAGCAACCCGCAATGGAAAACTCCTGATTATCAGGAGTTTAGCACAACGTGTCCCACCCCTCTTTCGCAGTAGCCTTGTCCTCACGTAATGAAGATGAAGGTTGGAGAGGGTGTTGACAAGTAGCCTGTAGGCCTGCCTGTCCTTCTTCTTCCACTCCTCATATGCTGCTACTGCAGTTGTAGATGAACTTGCATCTGATGCACCATTCTGCGGCGTCTTCCCCGCCACTACCTGCGCTACGGTGATGCCTGTGGAGGCAGAGCGCGCTCGTCACCGCTCACCACCTCCCACAAGCCCCTCCAAAAGAAGGCAGGTATGTATCTTCCAAAATGTGAAGTTGGCGCATCCCTCCAGCCTTTCCAAAGGCTGGGCTGCTGTCACAATGCATGCTGCTGCCATTTTCAACATTGGTCATGCTCAACGCTGCCCTTGGATGGCGGCGTTACCCTTGATTTTGCTGCAGCTTCTGCGAGAAATCTGTCAAACAGAAAATGGACTATACATGCCAGCAGACTGGGAATTTGAAAGAAAAGATTCCACAACTGGAAAATGCAGCTCAAAATCTTTCAGATTGACCCATAAAACAGGGTCATCAACAGGGGATGTTGAAAGATATGCCCTCTTGAAAACTGGGTATGATTCTGCTCCTACTCCAACTCAGACCAGCCATCTTGTAAACGGCGTTTCTCCTAAACGCATCAGCGGAATGCAAACATTTTTGCACCAATTGAAAGCTTAGGAAAAATACTACAATTTGCATGTGCCACTTTTTAAATTTGACAAAGAAATGAAAGACTTATGGTCATCACAAGGCGACAATCTTACTCACATAGAAGAGTGTAGCCTTGGCCGACCTCATTTTGAGCATAACTCTCAATCCGACCGTTGAATCTTTGTGATGTTGGGCTCGTTTGAAAGCTTGTCCCACGAAATTGAAGATCTAGTAGACGATCGTAGTTAATTGTCAAATTTGGTCAATGTTTGACCCTAACCCGTCACTTTCAAAGTGACGGCCTGTGCTGTCTGAAATTGTCAGAACTTGGCTCGGATACCAAATGTAGGAACTGGAGGAGAGAGGGAGCCTTGGAGCAGCGAGCATGTGGGACTGAAAGGGCATGCGTTTTGCTGAATAATGGTTGTTGAATCACTCAAAATCATGGAGTACATATAGAGCTAGAGCTTGGGCAAGTCAGCCCTCTCACAAGCCTCACCACGTAGCCATGGAGGCTAAGGCTCACACACTAGCCTCCATAATCTCACACAAGAGAGGAAAGCAGCCTAGGAATCAGGCTGACCTCTCACACACGACCTAGAGAGCTAGAAAATGCTCTCATGGAACACTCATAGTGGTCACATAACCCACAATCCCATGGAGAATCGCCATGTGTCCATGGCTAGCACACAGGGATCTCTCTTCACCTAAAAAGTAATGAGAGGTACCTTTTTCCTAGTCAGCACATTCTGACAAGGCAATCTAAGAATCTAGGACCTTTTTAGATATTTCTGCCATCAGGTCTTGACCCTGGACCTCTTGTCCTTTTTGCTTTCTCAAGCTAAGGCATAGAGCCATCGCCCATGGTCATCCAAACACCGACGGTCCATGACCCTCGAAACTTCGAAAATTCATCTCTCAATCCGACCGTTGCATCGGCCTGAAACTTGGACTGTAGACAATTTGCCACCTGATCTTTCCAATGGTGAAGTAGGATTGACGATCGGAGCAAGTATCTGGTAGTTTCCCGGAACTTGCTCATGTGGACCTAACTGAGCCGGATGGCTCCTTTCTCAACAATCTCCCACTTTGCCGCACTCAGAGTCGGCTGTCCACATGCCTTCATGCGGAACTGTTTCTTTTCACGGGCCACTGGCTTGGTGCGGAAATCAGCGACCTGCTTGTTGGTTGGAGTAAACTCCAGCTAAATAGCACCCTCCTGCACCATGTGCCTGATGAAGTGATATACAACGTCAATGTGCTTGGTGCATGCATTGTGATCAGGATTCTTGGCGAGTGCACTTGCGCTCTGGTTGTCGACGTGCATAGGAACTAGAACAGCTGCACTCCCACTCATCTCTGCCATGAGACGCTGAAGCTGAACTGCTTCCTTTGCTCCAAAACTGAGAGAGACGTACTCAGCTTTTGTGCTTGAGGTGGCCACGACCACCTGCCGCTTGCTGCACCAGCTGATTGGCCCACCATTCATGAGGAACACATGTCCAGAGATGGAATTGCGCTCCTTAAGGTTTGAAGCCCAATCTGCATCTGTATAGTCGATGATGTTGTTGTTGTTGCCGTTGTACATGATGCCGATGTTGATGGTTCCAGCAAGGTAGCGGAAGATCCACTTCACTGCCTTCTGGTGCTCACGTCCAGGGTTCGCCATGTGCTGGCTCACAGTGCTCACAGCCTATGCGAGGTCCAGCCTGGTTGCCACCATCAGGTACATGAGACTATTGACGGTGCTCTGGTACTTCTGCCGCTCAGTTACCGCGTCTCCAGCGGTGTGCCGATGGGTTTAGTCTCCGCCATGCCGAACCTCTGCAAGACATCCTTGATGTAGCGGCTCCGCTACAGCGAGAGAGAGCATGATTTGCGGTCATGCGGTCTGGATACCGAGGAAGTATGACGCCTCTCCGAGATCAAACATCTAGAAGCGCTCCTGCATGGCCTCCTTGAACTCGTGTAGTGCAGACACGCTGTTGGAAAGGAGGAGCATGTCATCCACATAGACAATGATGATGAGGATCTCATGCTCATGCTGCCAACGATACATGTTGTAGTCACACTCACTGCGCTCAAACCCCATGCACTGCAGCGCCGCATCCAACTTCTAGTTCCAAGCACGCGACACTTGTTTGAGGCCATACAGTGACTTTTGCAGCTTGCAAACCAGGTGCTCCTGGCCATCGATGACGAACCCCTCTGGCTGCTCCATGTAGATCTCCTCCTCCAAGTCACCATTCAGATTGTCGTCTTGACATCGATGTGGTGAACCTCAAAGTCCTCAGCTGCTGCATAAGAGACGAGTGTGCGCACCGAGGAAAACTTTGCAATAGGAGCAAAAGTTTCTGTGCAGACAATGTCCTCTTGCTGTGAGTAGCCCTTGGCGACCACCCTTGCCTTGTACTTTTCCAGGTTGCCATCTGCTCCTCGCTTCTTCTTGAACACCCACTTGCACTTGATCACCTTGCGTCCAGGTGGACGCTGAGTCAGCTCCCACGTGCCGTTGTCCAGTTGCGACTGTATCTTGTGCTGCACAGCTTGCGCCCAATCTACTGCATTTGTTGCAGCCATGGCCTCCTTGTATGAAAATTGCTCATCTCAATGTGCTGCAACTGCGACGTTCATCTGTTCTGGTTCTACAGCATCCAGAAATGGCCGCGCTCACCGGGGTTGTAGCGCACCTTGAGATGGTACCTGCGTCCTGGTGCTAGAGCGTTAGTGGGCGGCTGGCGTGGTGCTGCTGGCACAACTAGTGCTACTGGTGGTGCTGCATCTCCCTCCTGTGCTTCTGCAGATGAGGCTGCTATATGTGATGCATCTGACATGGGAGAGTAGGGTGATTCTTCCATTGTCACAATAGAGGAAAGGATCAGGAGAGACTGGGTCAAGAAGGATATCTACTCCCATTGCCTCGTCAGTTGCTGGTTTTGCTGCCTCTTCGCAAATGATGTTGGTTCTGATGACGTTACTTTTGTTGAAAACAACATCCCTGGAGATGATGACGTGGCCAGTATCCCTCTCATAGAGACGGTACGCTTTGCTTGCCACGTCATAGCCAATCATCAGCATCTGGGCGCTCTTTGCATCCCATTTTTGTCGCTTCTCCTTCATCACATGCATGTGTGCAGCTGCCAAATGCGCAAAGTTGACCCACCCTCGGCTTCTTGCCACACCACGCCTCGTACGGCGTCATCTGCTCTAGGGCCTTGGTTGGACTGCGGTTCTTGATGTCCACCGCAGTGGTCACTGCTTCGGTCCAGAAGTCATAGGTGTGCCGAGTCGCATGCAGCATGGAGCGCGCCGACTCAACAATGGTGCGGTTGGTGCGTTCTACCACACCGTTCTGCTGCGGCAAGTATGGCACGGTGCACTACGCCTTGATGCCTGCTGCTAGGAGGTAACCTGGAACTCCTTGCTGAGGTACTCTCCGCCACGGTTACTGCGAAGCGCCTTGATGTTCTTGCCAGTCTGGTTTGTCGCCATTGCCTTGAACTCTTTGAACCTGTGAAAGCACTGGTCCTTGGAGGAAAGGAAGATACCTAGTGCCTCTAAAGCTCTAGGTTTGCATTGGGCCACACAAGTCTGTGTGGACCAGCTCCAACACCTCATTTGCCACTCTCCTGCTCCGGAGAACGCCTCGCGATGCTGCTTCTCCTCCAAACAGCCGATGCACAACTGCTGCTCAAAGTTAGAGATTGTGGACAAGTCATGCACCATCTGCTTTGTTTGAAGTTGCTACAAGCCGCGCATGCCGATGTGGCCGTAGCACGCATGCCAGATTTTGCCATATGTGGCCTGCACCACTGGTGCACGACTCTGCTCGCGCGGGATCTTGGTCGCCTCCAATAGGCGGTACATGTCGCCTTCCTTCACCGACCTGGCCAACTCCTCTCCGGTCTCCTCGTCGAGGATGTGGTCATACTTGTCTTCAAAGATGACTCGCAGTCCTATGTTGGTCAGAGGGGACACTAAGAGGAGGTTGAATGCACCATCCGGTATATACAACACGCCATGGAACACTCCGACTTCAATGCCACGTGGGGTCTCCAACCACATCTCCACAATCCTAATCCCCTCAGCATACACTACTCGATCATCACCCAAAACAATCCGTTGGGTGGAATGGACAGCAGCTGTGTAAACGACTCCTTGTGATGCGTGAGGCTCTTGGTACACGTTGAGTCCTTCTACCACGCTAGATCTGCCTTCTCCTTTTGCGACATGTTAGATTTCGCCATGAAGAGGCGGTCGCGCACCTCCTTGGCCACGTTCATGTTGCCAAAATGGCACACACCGGTCTGGTTCTGCCGCTGCAGCTGCTGCTGCTGACGCTGTTGTGACTGCTCGTGCTACTGTGGAGATTGCTGCTTTTGCTACAGCTACTGCTGCTCCTTCTGGTCCCTCTTGAACTTGAAGCACTCTCTCTTGTAGTGCCCCTCTTTTTGGCAATAGTGGCACTTGCCTTTCTTCTTGTCTCTCTACTGCCCAGACTGCTGCTGCTGCTAGTTACGTGAGCTTGTGGCCACAAATGCTGACTCATTGTTGCTCATGCCATTGCGCTTTGCTACACTGCGACGCAGTTCTACCTGCACCAGGTGCGTGCAGATGAAGTCCAGGTCGATAGTCGGCTGGCACTCCAACGTCTCTTGTACCGTGTTGTAGCTTGCTGGGAGTCCGCTCAGCAAGAGGAGGATGAAGTGCGTCTCTTCCACAGCGTTGCCGGCCGCTTTCAGCTGCTTTGCCAGCTCCTTTACCCTATCCAAGTACGCCTCCATCCCTTTGCCACCCTGCATTTTTAGTACCATCATCTTCTCCTCCAAAAGGATGAGAAATGCAGGATCCTTGCTCTCATACTTCTTGCATAACGTGTCCCATCCCTCTTTCGCAGTAGCCTTGTCACTCACGTATTGAAGATGCGGGTTGGAGAGGGTGTTGACAAGCAGCTTGTAGGCCTCCCTGTCCTTCTTCTTCCACCCCTCATATGCTGCTAGTGTAGTTGTAGATGAACTTGCATTTGCTGCACCTTTCTGCGGTGTCTTCCCTGCCACCACCTGCGCTGCGGTGATGCCTTTTGCCTGTGGAGGCAGAGCGCGCTCGTCGCCGCTCACCACCTCCCACAAGCCCCTCTCCTCCAAAAGAAGGCGGGTATGGATCTTCCAAAACGTGAAGTTGGCATGTCCCTCCAGCCTTTCTAAAGGTTGGGCTGCTGTCACAACGCCTGCTGCTGCCATTTTGAACCTTGGTGATGCTCAATGCCGCCCTTGGGTGGCGGCGCTACCCTTGCTTCTGCTGCTGCTTCTGCCAGAAATATGTCTGACAGAAAATAGACTTTGGATGCCAGCAGACTGGGAATTTGAAAAAATGGAGCCCACCATTGAAAAATTCAGCTCAAAAGCTTTCAGATCAACCCATAAATCAGGTTCATCAACAGGGGATTTTGAAAACATGCCCTCTTGAAAACAGGGTATGATTTTGCTCCTACTCCAACTCAGTCCAGCCAGCTTGTAAACGGCGTTTCTCCGAATCAATGGAATGCAAATAGTTTTGCGCCAATGTAAAGCTTAGAAAAATTACTACAGTTCCTATGTGCCATGTTTTAAATTTGACAAAGAAATGAGAGAGTTATGGTCATCACAAGGTGACAGTCTTACTCATAGATAAGAGTGTCGATCTGGCCGACCTCGTTTTGAGCATAACTCTCAATCCGACTGTGGGATCTTCGCGATCTTGAGCTTGTTGGCAAGCTTCTCTCGCGAACTTGAAGATCATGTGGTTGATTTTCAAATTTAATCAAGGTTTGACCCTAACCTATCACATTCAAAGTGACTGCCTGTGCTGGCTGAAACTGGAAGAACTTTGCTTTGATACCAAATGTTGGAACTAGAGGCGAGAGGGAGCCTTGGAGCAGCGAGGATGTGGGATTGAAAGGGCATCAGTTGTGCTGAATAATGGTTGTTGAAGCACTCAAAATGATGGAGTACATATAGAGCTAGAGCTTGGGCAAGTTAGCCCTCTTACAAGCTACACCACTTACCCATGGAGGCTGAGGCTCAAACACTAGAGTCCATAATCTCACACAAGAGAGAAAATCAGCCTGGCAATCAGGCTGAGCACTCACACACGACCTAGAGAGATAAAAAATGCTCTCATGGCACACTCCTAGTGGTCACATAACCCACAATCCCATGGAGAACGGCCATGTGTCCATGGCTAGCACACAAGGATCTCTCCTCACCTAAAAAGTAAGGAGATGTACCTGTTTCCTAGTCAGCACATTCTGATAAGACAATCCAAGAATCTAGGACCTTTTTCCATGTTTCTCTCATCAGGTCTTGACCCTGGACCACTTGCCCTTTTTCTTTTCTCAGGCTAAGGCATGGAGCCATCGCCCATGGTCATCGGCGGTCCATGACCCCGGAAACATCGAAAATTCATATCTCTCAATCTGACCGTTGGATTGGCCTGAAACTTGGACTATAGACAATTTGCCACCTGCTCTTTCCAATGGTGGAGTTCGATTAATCATTGGAGCAGGTATCTGGTAGTTTCTTGGAACTTGTTCCATGTGGAACTGAGCCGGACGGCTCCTTTCCCAACATGTACTCCATCGTTTTGAGTGATTCAATAACCATACTTTAGCACAACTGATGCCCTTTTAGTCCCACATTCGTGCTGTTCACAGGCTCCCTCTCCTGCGGATCCAACATTTCGTATCAGAGCCAAGTTTTGCCAGTATCAGCCAGTATAGGCAGTCACTTTGAGAATGATAAGTTAGGATACAATCTTGACCAAATTTGACAATCAAAGACTAGATATTGAATTTTGCAAGACAATGGTTTGAATGGGTCCAAGATTGCAAAGATCCAACGGCCGGATTGAGAGCTGTGCTCAAAACAAGGTCGGCCATGGCTACACTCTTTTCTCTGAATAAGACTATCGCCTTGTAATGATGATAACTCACTTGTTTCATTGTGAGAGTTAAAATGTGGCACATGAGAATTGTAGAATTTTCCCTAAAATTTCCATTTGTACACAAGTATTTGCATTCCATTGATTCGTTTGGGAGAAACACCATTTTCAAGCTGGCTCATCTGAGTTGGGATAGGAGCAAAAGTAAATCCTATTTTCAAGAGGGCATATCTTTCAAAGTCCTCTGTTGATGACTCTATTTTATGGGTCAATCGAAAAGGTTTTGAGCTGAAGTTTTCAGTGGTGGATTCAGTATTTCCGAATGCCTACTCTGTTGGCATCTACAGTCCATTTTTGGTCAGGCAGATTTTTGGCAGAAGCAATAGCAGATGCAAGGATGGGACCGCCATCCAAGGGCACCATTGAGTATCACCAAGCCACAAAATGGAAGCAGCAGGCGTTGTGACATCAGCCTAGGATTTGGAGAGGTTCGAGTGACATGCCAACTTTACGTTTTGGAATATTCGTACTCGCCTCTTTTTTGGAGGAGAGGGGCTTGTGGGAGTTGGTCAATGGCGACGAGTCAGCTCCGCATCCACAAGAAACAAGTATCAGCGCACCACAGGTACTTGTGGGGATTACGATATAGAAGGGTGTAGCCACTACAGGTTCATCTGTTGCTACACCAGAGGCGTATGAGGAGAGGAAGAAGGACAGGCAGGCCTAGAGATTGCTTGTCAATACCATCTCTAACTCGCATCTTCACTACGTGAGTGACAAGGTTACTCCAAAGGAGGTGTGAGACACATTGTGCTATAAATATGAGAGCAAGGACTCTGAATTCCTCATGCTTTTGGAGGAGAAGATGATGGCACTGAAGGGTGGTGAAGGGATAGAGGTGTACCTAGACAGGGCAAAGGAGTTGGCAAAGCCGTTGAGAGTGGCCTGCAATCCTATGGAAGAGACGTACTTCATCCTCCTCTTGTCGAGGGGACTCCAAACCAGCTACGCCATGGTATGAGAGACACTAGAGTGCCAGTCAAATCTCAACCTCGATTTCATCTGCACACACCTGTTGTAGGTGGAATTGCGTCACAATACAGGAAAACACAATGGCAGCAGTAGTAGTGAAGCATATTTTGTGGCCAGGAGCTCATGCAACCAGTAGCAGCAGCACTGGGCAGCAGAAAGGTCAGAAGAAAAGCAAGTACCACTATTCCTTGGAAGAAGGGCACTACGAGAAAGAGTGTTTCAATTTCAAGAGGGACTAGAAGGAGTAGCAAAAGTAGCAGGAAAAGCAACAGTCTCGACAACAGCAGCAGCAGCAGTCACAGTAGTGTCAGCAGTACAACAGAAGAACCAGGCTAGAGTGCACCACTTTGGCAACATGAACGTTTCCAAGGAGGTGCGCGACCGCCTCTTCATGGCGAAGTCCAACATGTCACAGGTCAAGAAGGTGGACTTGGCATGGTACAAGGACTCAAGATGCACTAAAAGTTTGATGCACTAGAAGGACTGGTTCTCGCAGCTGTTGTGGATTTGTCCTCGTCCTATTGCTTTGTGTGATGATTAGGTGTTGTATGTCGAGGGGATTGGGATTGTGGAAATGTGGTTGGAGACCCTACGTAGCATTAGAGTGGGAGTGTTCCATGGTGTGTTCTATGTACCTGATGTTGTATTTAACCTTCTCTTAGTCTCTTCTCTCACCAACATAGGACTGCGCGTTGTCTTTGACGATGACTATGGCTTAATCTTCAACAAGGACACTGGAGAGGAGTTGGCCAGGTCAGTGAAGGAGGGCGTCATGTACCGCCTGCTAGGAGCAAGTAAGATACCACATGAGTAGAGTCTTGCACCAGTGGTGCACGCAACAGATGGTGAGATCTGGTATGCACACTATGGCCACATCGGCATGCACGCCTCGTAGTAGCTTCAAGAAAAGCAGATGATGCGTGACTTACCCACCATCTCCAACTTTGAGCAGCAAATATGCATCGGCTTTTTGGAGGAGAAGTGGCATCGCGAGGTGTTCTCTCGAGTAGGGAAACATGCAAAGGAGGTATTGGAGCTGGTCCACACAGACTTGTGTAGCCCGATGCACATCCAGAGCTTTGGTTGCTCTAGGTATTTCTTGACCTTCTCTGAAGATTTCAACCCTTACACAGTTGTGTACTTCCTTTCTTCAAAGGACTTGTGCTTTTAAAGGTTCGAGTTGAAGGTAATGGTGGAGAACCAGACTTGCAAGAAACTCAAGGCGTTGCGCAGTGAATGTGGTGGAGAGTAGCTGAGCAAGGAGTTTGAAGACTACCTCACAGCAACTCGCATCAAGGCGCAGCGCACTGTGACCTATTCGCCGTAGCAGAATGGTGCAGTAAAATGCACCAACCGTACCATCATGGAGTCAGCGCGCTCCATGCTGTACGCGGCTGGACTGTCTTACAACTTCCTGGTCAAAGTTGTGAGCATTGAGGTCTACATCAAGAACCGCAGTCCAACTAAGGCCCTGGAGCAGATGACGCCGTACGAGGCGTGGTTTGGCAAGAAGCTGAGTGTAGGCCATCTTCGCGCGTTTGACAGCTTGGCACACATACACGTGCTGAGGAAGAAGTGACAGAAATGAGACGTGAAGAGCGCATAGATACTCATGATTGACTATGACGTGGCTAACAAGGCCTATTGCCTCTAGGAGAGAGATACAGGCCACTTCATCATCTTGAGGAATGTTGTCTTCAACAATAGCAACATCATCGGCACCATCAACTATTGGTTCTGCTACCTCTTTGGAGATGCAAAGAGGTAGCAGAACCAATAGTTGACGAAGGAGTAGGAGCAAATATTCTCGCAGCCCCGTCCGTCCCTCCCTCCCTTCCTCTACTGTGACAATGGAAGAACCGCTCTACTCTCCCATGTCTGATGTAGTAGATAGAGTGTCCTAACTTCAGAAGTAGAAGAAGGAGATGCACCACCACCAATAGTAGCAGTTGTACCAGCAGCACTGCACCAGCCGCCTGCTAACGCTCTATCACTAGGTTGTAGGTAACCTCTCAGGTTGCGCTACAAGCCTGGTGAATGCGGCCATTTTGGATACTGCAGAAACCAAAACAGATGTAAGTCTTAGTTATAGTAGACTTAGATAAGCCAATGTCATATGAGGAGGCCATGGCTGCACCTGATGCAACATATTGGGCACAAGCTATATAGCAGGAGATACAATTGTAGTTGGAGAACGCTACGTGCGAGGTGAGTGATATTCGAAATGGACGCATGGTTGTAAAGTGCAATTGGATGTTCAAGTAGAAGCGGGGAGCAGATGACAACCTGGAACAGTACACGGCGAGGCTGGTTACCAAGGACTACTCACAACAGGACGGCATCGACTACACAAAAATCTTTGCTCTATTACAAACAATGCCTCTAGGATCACGCTCTTCTCTTAGACAGCAGCTAAGGACTTTGAGGTTCACCACATGGATATCAAGACGACATTCTTGAATGGTGACTTGGAGGAGGAAATCTACATGGAGCAGCCGGAGGGATTCATCATGGATAGGTAGGAACACCTGGTTTGCAAGCTGCAGAAGTTGCTCTACAACCTCAACCAAGTGTCGCGTACTTGGACCAAGAAGTAGGATGCGGCACTGCAATCCATGGGGTTCGAGTGCAGCGAGTGTGACTAAAGCGTCTATCGCTAGCAGCATGGGCATGAGATCCTCATGATCATTGTCTACGTAGATGACACGCTCCTCCTTTCAAACAGATGTCTGTACTACATGAGTTCAAGGAGGCCATGCGAGAGCGCTTCCACATGTCTAATCTCGGGGAGGCGTCATACTTCCTTAACATCCAGATCATGTGTGACCGCAAATCACGCTCTCTCTTCCTATAGTAGAGGCACTATGTCAAGGATGTCTTACAGCGGTTCAGCATGGCAGAGGCCAAATCCATCGGCATGACGCTAGAGATGCAGCAATACCTCGTGAGCTTCAGTGGAGAAGCGGATGCACCTGACCGGTAGAAGTAACAGAGTGCTATTGGCAATCTCATGTACCTGGTGGTGGCAACCAGGCCAGACCTCACACAAGCTGTAAGCGTGTGAGCCAACACATGGCTAGTCCCGGAGTCAAGTACTAGAAGGCAGAAAAGCGGATCTTCTGCTACCTTGCTAAAGCCATCAACCTCGGCATTACCTACAACAACAATGACAAAAACATCATCGGTTACATAGACGTATTTTGGCCTTCAAACCCCAAGGTCCGCAAGTCCATCGCTGGACATGTGTTCCTCATGAATGGTGGGGCCATCATCTGGTGCAGCAAGCAGCATGTGGTTGTGGCCACCCTAAGCACAGAAGATGAATACGTCTCTCACCTTTGGAGCCAAGGAATGAGTTTGGCTTCAGCATCTTATGGCGGAGATGAGTGGGAGTGCATTAGTTTCAATTCCCACGCGCCTCGACAACCGAAGTTCAATGTCACTCACCAAGAACCCCGAGCACCATGCTCATACCAAACACATCGACCTCGCCTATCACTTCATCAGACATATGGTGCAAGAGGAAACTATCAAGATGGAAGTTACTCCAACCAGCAAGCAGATCACTAATTTTTGCACCAAGCCAATAACCCGTGAGAAATAGCAATTCTACACGAACAAGTATGGACACAGTCCACTATGACCGCGGTAAAGTGGGAGATTATTGGGAAAGGAGCCATCCGGCTCAGTTTTAGGTCCACAAGAGCAAGTTCCAGGAAACTAGTAGATGCCTACCCCGATCATCAATCCGATTTCATCATTTGAAAGAGCAGATGGCAATTACTCTACAATCCAAGTTTCAGGCTGATCGAACAGTCGGACAGGGAGATGTAAAATTTCAAAGTTTCCGGAGTCATGGACCACCAATGTCTTAGGGACCATGGGTGACGGCTCCATGCCTTAGCCTAAAACAAGAAAAAGGTAAGAGGTCCTAGCTCAAGACCCGATGGGAGAAATATCCAAAATGTTCCTTGGTCTTAAAAATTGCCTTGTCAGATTGTGCTGACTAGGTTAAACGTACCTCTCCGCACTTTCTAGGTGAGATGACATCCTTGTGTGCTAGCCATGGACACATGGCAGATCTCCATGGAATTGTGGGTTATGTGACCACTAGGAGTGAGCCATGAGAGTATTCTCTAGCTCTCTAGGTTGTGTGTGACTGGTCAGCCTGATTGCTAGGCTGATTTCCTCTCTTGTGTGAGATTGTGGACTCTAGTGTGTGGGCTTTTGCCTCCATAGCTGAGTGATGGCCTGGTTACCACCATAAGGTACATGAGACTACGGATGGCACTCTGGTACTTCTGCTGCTCAGCTGCATCTGCTTCTCCACTGAAGCTCACAAGGTACTGCTACGTCTCCAATAGCATGTCGATGGGTTTGGCCTTTGCCATGCCGAACCGCTGCAAGATGTCCTTGATGTAGCGACTCTGCTGGAGCAAGAGAGAGCGTGATTTGCGGTCACGTGTGATCTGGATGCCGAGGAAGTATGATGCCTCCTTGAGATCAGATATCTGGAACTGCTCTTTCATGGCCTCTTTGAACTCCTACAGTCCAGACATGCTATTGGAAAGAAGGAGCATGTCATCCACATAGACAATGATCATGAGGATCTCATGCTTATGCTACCAACGATAGACAGTATACTCAAACTCGCCGCATCGAACCCCAAGCATTGCAGCACCACATCCAACTTCTAGTTCCAAGCACGCGATACTTGCTTGAGGCCATACAACGCGTTTTGGAGCTTGCAAACCAGGTCCTCCTGGCCATCCATTACGAACCCCTCCGGCTTCTCCATGTAGACTTCCTCCTCCAAGTCACCATTCAAGAATGCCGTCTTGACATCCATGTGGTGAATCTCGATGTCCTCACCTACTACATAAGAGAGGAGCGTGCGTAAAGAGGTAAACTTTGTAACAGGGGCAAAGGTTTCTTTGTAGTCGATGTCCTCCTGCTACGAGAAGTCCTTGGCGACAAGCCTTGCCTTGTATTTTTCTAGGTTGCCATCTGCTCCCCGCTTCTTCTTGAAACTCATTTGCTCTTGATCACCTTTTGTCCAGGTGGACGCTCAGTCAGCTCCCACGTGCCATTGTCCAGCTGTGACTGTATCTCCTGTTGCACAATTTAAGCCCAATCTGCTGCATCTAGTCCAGCCATGACCCGCTTGTATGATATTGGCTCATCTGAATCTGCTACAACTGCAATGTTTATTTGTTCTCGTTTCTGCAGCATCTAGAAATTGCCCCGCTCAACAGGCTTGTAGCGCACCCTAAGAGGGTACCTGCGACCTGGTGCTAGAGCGTTAGCGGGCAGCTGGCATGGTGCTGTTGGCACAACTGCTGCTGCTGGAAGTGCTGCATTCCCTTCTTTTTCTTCTGCCAATGACGCCAGTGTATGTATTGCATCAGACATGGGACAGTAGAGTGGTTCTCCTACTATCACTGTAGAGGAAGGGTCATGAGACACATGATCAATGAGACTGTCTGCTCCCACTGCTTTGTCAGCTGCTGGTTTTGTTGCCTCTTTGTAAATGATTTTGGTGCCAATGAAGTTACTTTCGTTGAAAACGACGTCCCTGGAGATGATGACGCGGCCTATATCTCTCTCGTAGAGGAGATTGGCCTTACTTCCCACGTCATAGCCAATTATCAGTATTTCCACGCTCTTCGCATCCCACTTTGCTGCTTCTCCTTTGGCACGTGCATGTGTGCCAAGGTGTCTAACGTGCGAAGATGACCCACGCTCGTTTCTTTCCAAACCACGCCTTGTACGACGTCATCTGCTCCAGGGCCTTAGTTGGACTACGGTTCTTGATGTAGACCGCAGTGCTCACGGCTTCGGCCTAGAAGTCATAGGTAAGCCGAGTTGCGTGCAACATGGAGTGTGCCTACTCAACGATGGCGCGGTTGGCACATTGTGCTACGGCAAATATGGTGTAGTGTACTTTTCCTTGATGCTAGCTGATGCGAGGAAGCCCTGGAACTCCTTGCTCAGGTACTCTACACCGTGGTCGTTGCGCAGCGCCTTGATCTTCTTGCCAGTGTGGTTCTCCACCATTGCCTTGAGCTCCTTGAACCTGTCAGAGCATTGGTCCTTGGAAGCAAACAATTATACCGCAATGTAACGGCAGAAATCATCAATAAAAGTTAGGAAGTACGTAGAGCCTCCAAAGCTCTGGGTCTGCATCGGACCACACAAGTCTGTGTGGACCAGCTCTAGTACCTCCTTCGCGTGCTTCCCTGTTCCAAAGAATGCCTTGCGATGCTACTTCCCCTCAAAACAGCCAATGTATAACTGTTGCTCAAAGTTGGAGATGGTGGACAAGTCACGTACCATCTGGTTCGTTCGAAGCTACTACAAAGCGCGCATGCCAATGTGGTCGTAGCATGCATGCCAGATTTTACCATCTGTCGCCTGCACCACTACTACAAGTCTATGCTCACGCGGGATCTTGGTTGCCCCCAAAATGCAGTACATGTCACCTTCCTTTACCGAACTGGCCAGCTCCTCTCCTCTTTCCCTGTCAAGGACGTAGCCAGAATCGCCATCAAAGATGACTCGCAGTCTTATGTTGGTGAGGGAGGACACTGAGAGAAGGTTGAACGCAGCATCAGGTACATATAGCATGTTATGGAACACTCCCACATCAATGCTCGGAAGGGTCTCCAATGAAATCTCCACAATTCCAATCCCCTCAGCATATACCACATGATCATCACCCAAAGCAATAGGTTGGAGGGGATACAGAGCAGCTGCGTAAACCACTCCTTGTGGTGTGTCAGACTCTTGGTACACCCCGAGTCCTTGTACCACGCCAGATCCGCCTTCTCCATCTGCGACATGTCGGACTTCGCCATGAAGAGGCGGTTGCACACCTCATTGGCCACCTTCATGTTGCCAAAATGGCGTACGCCG
Organism: Penium margaritaceum; assembly: GCA_023375785.1. Taxonomy (NCBI): domain Eukaryota; kingdom Viridiplantae; phylum Streptophyta; class Zygnematophyceae; order Desmidiales; family Peniaceae; genus Penium; species Penium margaritaceum. The sequence goes on along the minus strand of SZWC01004023.1, from coordinate 96,649 downwards.
GTTTGCTTCTGCTGCTGTTGTTGATGCTGTTGTGACTGCTGATTGCTGCTGTTATGGAGGCTGCTGCTTCTACTGCTGTTGCGAGGAGTGCTGCTGCTCCTCATAGTCCCTCTTGAACTTGAAACAATCTTTCTTTTTGTGCCCCTCTTTCTGGCAATAGTGGCACTATCCAAATTGTTGCTGTTGTTGGTTGCATGAGCCAATGGCCATAAAAGCTGCTTCACTACTACTGCCGCCATTGCGCTTTGCTACATTACGATGCTGTTCCACTTGCACCAAGTGTGTGCACATAAAGTCCAGGGCGAGAGTCGACTGGCACTCTAACGTCTCTCGCACCGTGTCGTAGCTTGTTAGGAGTCCTCTCAGCAAGAGGAGGATGAAGCGCGTCTCTTCCACAAGGTTGCCGGCCGCTTTCAGCCTCTTTGCCAGCTCCTTTGCCCTTTCCAAGTATGCCTCCTTCCTTTCACCAACCGCATTTTCAATGCCGTCATCTTCTCCTCCAAAAGCATGAGGAATGCAGGGTCCTTGCTCTCATACTTCATGCACAACGAGTCCCACCCCTCTTTTGCAGTAGCCTTGTCACTCACATACTGAAGATGCAGGTTGGAGATGGTGTTGACAAGCAGCCTATAGGCCTGCCTATCCTTCTTCTTCCACTCCTCATATGCCGCTACTGCACTTGTGGATGAAATTGCATCCCCTGCACCTTTTTGTGGCATCTTCCCCGCCACCACCTACGCTACGGTGATGCTTTTTGCCTGTGGATCTGGAGTTGACTCATCGCCAATCACCACCTCCCACAAGCCCCTATCCTCCAAAAGGAGGCAGGTATGGATCTTCCAAAACATGAAATGGGCGCATCCCTCCAGCCTCTCCAAAGGCTGGACTGCTGTCACAACGGCTGCTGCTGCCATTTTGAGCCTTGGTGACGCTCAGCGCTGCCCTTGGGTGGCGGCGCTATCCCTGCTTCTGCTACTGCTTCTGCCAGAAATCAATCTGACAGAAAATGGACATTAGATGCCAACACACTGGGAATTTTGAAAAACCGAGCCCATAACTGTGAAATGAAGGTAAAAAACTTTTGGATCGACCCATGAAACAGGGTCATCAATAGAGGATTTTGAAAGATATGCCCTCTTGAAAACATGGTATGCTTCTGCTCCTATTCCAACTCAGGTCAACCACCTTGTAAACAGCGTTTCTCCCAAAAGAATCAATGAAATGCAAATTGTTTTGCACCAAAGGAAAGCTTATGATAAATACCACAATCTTCATATACCACTTTTTAAATTTGACAAAGAAACTAGAGATGTATGGTCATTATTAGGCAACAGTCTTACTCATAGAGAAGTGTGTAGCTCTGGCAGACCTCGTTTTGAGCATAACTCTCAATCTAACCATTGGATCTTTGCGATATTGGGCTTGTTGGCAAGCTTGTCTAGCGAACTTGAAGATCCTGTAAATTTGGTCTATCCATAACTCGTCACTTTTGGAAGACGGCATGTGCTGGCTGAAACTGGCAGAACTTGGGTCTGATACCAAATGTTGGATTTGGAGGAGAGAGGGAGCCTTGGAGCAGCGAGTATGTGGAACTGAAAGGGCATCAGTTGTGCTGAAGAATGATTGTTGAATCACTCAAAATGATGGAGTACATATAGAGCTAGAGGTTGGGCAATTCAGCCCTTTCACAAGCCACACCACTTAGTTATGGAGGCTAAGGCTCACACATTAGAGTAAAAAATCTCACACAAGAGAGGAAGTCAACCTAGCAATCAGGCTGACCGGTCACACACAACCCAGAGAGCTACAGAATGCTCTCATGGCTCACTCCTAGTGGTCACATAACCCACAATCCCATGGAGAATTGCCATGTGTCCATGGCTAGCACACAAGGATCTCACCTCAGCTAAAAAGTAAGGACAACTACTTTTATCCTAGTTAGCATACTTTGACAAGGCAATCCTAAGACCAAGGACCTTTTTGGATGTTTCTTCCATCAGGTCTTGACCCTGGAACTTTTTGAATATTTCTTCTATCAGGTCTTAATAAGGCATGGAGCCGTCACCCATGGTCACCTAGAAATTGGCAATCCATGACCCCGAAAAATTTGGAAATTCATATATCCCAATCCAAACGTTGGATCGGCCTGAAACTTGGACCGTAGACGAATTGCCACTTGATCTTTCCAATGGTGAAGTTGGATTGACCATCGGAGCAGGAATCTGGTAGTTCCTTGGAAGTTGCTCCTGTTTACGTGAAACAAAGCCGGATGGTCCTATGTCCAACACACAGGAATAGTGAGGATAACATTTCTGCCTATGCTGCACAGTACGGTGGTTGTGGCAACAACTCCTCTTCTGGTCAAAGCGATAGCCGAAGCGGTGGCGGTGGAGGAAGAGGTAATGGTGGTGGTGAAAAGGGTTCAAAGCGTCCTGGGAAGTGTCATAACTGTGGCAAGCCTGTGCATTGGACACGGGAGTGCAGGGAGATCATGGTGGAAGAAACAAGGGCAAAAGAAAGGGTAAGAAGAAGTTGAAGAACATGATGGCTGAGAGCGTGTCGGCAACCAAGGGAGCGGCACTACTCAAGTGTGGAGCCTACTGACTCGAGTCTAGCACAAACCACCAGTCTTCAAGAAAGAAAGATGAGTTCATCTTCATTGGAGACACTGAACATCACTTCCGGTATGCCAATCGTAGCCTTGTCCATGCCCAAGGGGAGGGAGATAAGTTGATCAGCATCAACGTGAACGGTGTAGAAAAAGACTTTAAGCTATAGAACATCGTCTACATGCTGTCTTTTGCGGCAAACCTCTTGTCCTAACCAAAAGCATGGACCACGACATGACAGTTGTCTTCACGGAGAAGTAGGCGGTGATCGTGAAGAACAAGGATATCAAGACTTCCTATCCCAAGGTCCAAAATTGCTACCGCACATTGCCCTTTACGCTTAAAGGGCTTTCTGTTTGCCTTGTCTTGGAGGCATGGCTCACACAGATTCTTGTAGTTTCCCTCATCCTTGGCCTTGCATCCCTCCATCCCATGAACCACTTGGTGCTGCTGCATAGCTTGCAGTGTGTTGTCAGCCACATGGCCGAACCGCTTGTGCCACAACTCAGCATCTGTGTCTTTGGTGGAGTTAGCTGTCATGGTGACGGCCTGTGGTGCAACATCAAGCTTTGGAGACTTGAACTCTTCAACTACTACATATTCCTCATTTGCACTCTACAGGGGCTTGGTGTGCAGCATGTAGAGTCCATCAACTCTTGGGACCTATACGACAAGACTCTCCTTGGGATATGAGGGACAAATCTTGATATCCTTGTCTTTGCACAGACAACGATGGTGCGTACGAGGCATGTAAAGACTAGTTGAGCCAACACGGCATCAACCACCAGACTACCACACCTTACACCCTCCACAGCCATGGCATTGCCGAGTAGATAAACCAGACTATCCTCGGCATGATACGAAGCATGCTCTTCGATGCCAAACTCCCACCTCACTTCTGGATTGAAGCTCCAAGAAGTGCTTTCTACCTTGTGAATCTCACTCTGGCAGCCGCGCTTGGAAGGCATGGTAAGAAGTAGTAAGAGAAGCAGCTGAGGACGCCATAGGAGGCTTTGTCGGGGAAGAAGCCAGATGCCTCACACTTGAGGATCTTTGGTTGTACTGCCTAGGAAAAGATCTAAGGAGGAGAAGGAAGTGGCAAGCTGGATGTAGGCGCTCGCAAGTGTGTAATGGTCGGATACAACACTATAATCAAGGCATACATGCTGTGGGACCAAGCGGTTGGAAAGCCCATTAAGACCCAAGATGTGGAGTTGTATGAAAGGTCGCTCGGCAAGGGAGAGTCGTTGGATCATGTCCATGCTCCTAAATCAGGAAACCGGGTTGTGTTGCTCGAGTCTGGTCAGCAAGTACCTGAGAACTGACAGATGGTGCCAGTAAAGGATGGTACTGCAAGAAGAGTGGCTGTGGAGGCTGACATAGCAACGTACTCGGACACTGATTCTGAGTCATCCGAGGCCTCTGAGTCAAACTCTGTGATCGATGGCTCTTCCTCAAACAACAGATCATGGATCACGAAGGAGCAATAGAAGCAACTAAGCCTTGAAGCACCACCAGCAACACTTCAACGTAGCACGCGCCAGAAGAGACCTTCGTCCAAGTACGATGTTGAGAGTGCAGAATGGACCAGGCCTAGCTTGTCATGATCGACACAGGGAGAGTTTGTGACCGTAGCGGAGGCTATGAACATGCCAAATGTAGCCAAGTAGAAGGAGTTAGTGGATAGCAAACTCACATCCATTGAAGAGAACAGAACATGGGTTCTGGTGGACACGCCCCCAAACACGCATGTGGTGGGGTCAAAGTGGATACTCCGGAAAACGTTCAAGCATGATGGTACTATTCACAAGTACAAGGCAAGGGTTGTGGCCAAGGGGTTTTCCCAACGTACATGCTTAGAGTACGAGGAGACCTTTACGCCTGTTGTCACCTTTACGTCCATCAGATCCATGTTGGGCATTGCTGCTACCAAAGATCTGGAGGTCGACCAGATGGCAGTCAAGACAGCTTTCCTCTATAGAAAGCTAGACAAAGAAGTGCTGATGGAAGTTCCTAAGGGAGGGAAAGCTCCAGAAGACAAGGTTTGCAAGGTGGTCAAAGCACTCTACGGGCTGAAAGAGGCCCAAGGATGTGGTACAAGGAGATGGACGGCTTCATGGACGGGCTTATTTTCACGCACTGCCAGAATGACTCGAGTGTCTGTGTGCGAGAGGATGTGCAAGGCTTGATGTTGGTTGCACTGTACATGGATGACCTGATCATCTGCTCGTCGTCAGTCGAGCTGTTGAACGAGGTGAACATCGATTTCAGCAACAAGTTCAAGATGAAGGACATTGGTTCGCTCGAGTTCTACCTCGGGTTAGCCGTCCAACGCAATCGAGCACCCCGACCACCAAGCTGAACCAAACCAAGTACATCATGGAGGTCCTCAAGCAATACAATATGGAGGACTGCAAGCCCATCAGCACACCCATGACAACAAACATCAAGCTCTCGTCCTCCATGAGCCCCAGTACAGAAGCAGAATGGTGTGAGATAGAGAACATTCCCTACCAGTCTGATGTTGGCAGTCTCATGTATGCCATAGTATCTGAGGGCATGTTCCTTGATCAAGGCATGTTCCTACAAATACTTCTTCATATCTGCTATGTTGTGGGACAAATGAGGAGATTTGTGGTCAATCTAGGGCCATAGTACTGGCAAGCTGTCAAGCGCATCATGCACTATCTACAAAAGACACGACACATGGGACTCCAGTTTGGAGGCCTAGAGGGATCTGACCCGCTACGGCTTGTGTGCTACATGGACGCCGACTAGTGAGGAAGAGTCAACGACAGAAAGTCCACCTCCGGCTTTGTGTGTCTCTTGAACGGTGGTGTAGTGTCTTGGACAAGCAAAAAGCAAGATTGTGTCTTCCTCTCTACTGCTCAGACAGAGGACATCGCTATGTCAGAAGCATGTAATGAGACATAGTGGCTATGCAGTTTGCTTGTAAAGATGAAAGTGCCACAGACAGAAGCAACAGAGATCCGCATTGAAAACAAGAGTGTCATGAAAATGGCATAGGATGACGTCATCTCCTGACGGACCAAGCACATCGACATCAGGTATCACTACTCACGCGACCTGGTCGCAAAAGAGATTGGGGACCAGGAACACGTGGAGACCAAGACGATGCTCGAAGATTTCATGACAAAGGCGCTTGATAGCGAATTGCATTTTAGAGGTACCCGAGGCATTGGTATGGTCCACACAACTAGCAAAGACTGAGGCCAATACAGCTGAAAAGAGGAGATATCTCACAGCAAATGGACAGAGGTACAAGGGAGAGTTTGTTGGCCTAATATGCTCTTTGTCCATAGCTGACATTTAGACAGGCACAAGACGGACTAGGCATGCACTACTCCTTTGGAATAAGTCCCCTTAATCTGGTCTAGATGGACAAGGCATGTACTACTACTTTGGAGCAAGTCCCCTTGATCTAAACTACATAGTATAGCCAACAAACACTACCTAGGATAAATCCTTGTGGCTTAGACGTTCCAGAGTTAGTCTCTGGAGCGATAGATCACTAGGTCAAATTCTAGCCCAGTGACTAATTTTCTTTATGACCATAAGGAGGACAAGAAGGTTCTAACAGACATCTTTGAACATTCCAAGGTTCTTCTTGGTGGCTGGCTCTACTTGACGGTCATAGGGAGCGCTATGTAGGCAAGGGGGATGTTACAATCCAAATTGCCCTCTAGGACTATTATTGGATCTGGAGGAGAGAGTGAGCCTTTGAGCAGCAAGTATGTGGAACTGAAAGGGCATGCATTGTACTGAAGTATGGTTATTCAATCACTTGAAGTGATAGAGTACATATAGAGCTAGAGCTTGGACAAGTCAGCCCTCTCACAAGTCGCACCATTTAGCCATGGACGCCAAGGCTCACACACTAGAGTCCACAATCTCACGCAAGAGAGGAAATCAGCCTAGCAATCAGGCTGACCAATCACACACAACCTAGAGAGCTAGATAATTCTCTCATGGCTCACTCCTAGTGGTGACATAACCCTTAATCCCATGGAGAATCGCCATGTGTCCAGGACTAGTACACAAGGATCTCACATCACCTAAAATGTAAGGAGAGGTACTTTTATCCTAGTCAGCACACTCTGACAAGGCAATCCTAAGACAAAGGAACTTTTTGGATATTTCTCCCATCAGGTCTTGAGCTTGGACCTCTTGCCTTTTTCGTTTCTCAGGTTAAGGCATGGAGCAATCTCCCATGGTTACCCAGACATCAGCATTCCATGACCCCGTAAATTTCAAGAATTCATATATCCCAATCAGAACGTTGGATTGGCCTGAAAGTTGGGACGTAGACAACTTGCTACCTGATCTATCCGATAGTAAAGTACGATTGATGATCGGAGTAAACATCTGGTAGTTTCCTAGAACCTGCTCTTGTGGACCTGAAACTGGGCCGGATGGCCCTTTTCCCAATAACTATAAGTTCCTGTCAGTTGCCTGTCATTGATTACAGTTCTTACCTTTGAGACTCACAGAGTTGTGCACCAAAGGCAGACACTAAAGAAACAGTCGTCTGTCTAAGCCCGTGGACTTAGCTCCTCACGCCAAGGTGACCAGTACTAAGGACAAATTGCAAGAAAATGATTCCTATGAATTGCTCAGTGTAGAACCGTGATTCTAAGGGTGATATCTCCTCCTAGTTACAATGCTAGGAGCGGACGGGAAGTACCATTGTGTTGGCTTGGTTTTTTTGTCTTTTGCCGTAGGCCGGTTGACAGGATTGAGCGATAAAAGCATTCTCTAGCTCTCTAGGTTGTTTATGACTGGTCAGCGTGATTGCGAGGCTGATTTCCTCTGTTGTGTCAGATTGTGGACTCTAGCGTGGGAGCCTTAACCTCCATGACTAAGTGGTCATGCTTGTGAGAGGACTGAGTTATCCAAGCTCTAGCTCTTTATGTACTCTATCATTTTCAGTGATTCAACAACCATTCTTCAGCAGAAGTGATTCCCTTTCATTCCCATATGCTCGCTACTCCAAGGTTCCCTCTCTCCTCCACATCCAGCACAAGAAATATCACATTTCACATTTCATGGTTCGGTAAGAAGCCAAGCGTGGGTCAAATTTTGCGCGTTTGGCAACTTGGTACACGTGCATGTGCCGAAGGAAAAGCAACAGAAGTGGGACATAAAGAGTGTACAGATGCCAATGATCAGCTACAACGTGGCAAGCAAGGCCTATCACCTCTACGAGAGTAATACATGTTATGTCATCATCTTCAAGGATGTTTTCTTCAACGAAAATAATGTCATCAACACTAACATCATCTGCAAAGAGGTAGTAGAACCAGCAGCTGACAAAGCAGTGGGAGTAGAAACTCTCTTTGACCCCGTCTCCCTTGACCTTTCCTCTATTGTAACAGTGGGAGAACAACTCTACTCTTCCATATCTCATCGACAGAAGAAGAGGAAGGAGATGCACCAGTACTAGCAGCAGCTGTTGTGCCAGCAGCACCGCGCCAGCCACTTGTTAACACTTCTACACCAGGTCGTAGCTACTTTCTTAGGATGTGCTACAAACCTAGTGAGTACGGCAATTTCTGGATGCTATAGAAACCAGAACTGATGAACGTCGCATTTGCAGTAGACTTAGATGAGAGGACATCATACAAGAAGGCCATGACTATATCAAATGCAGCAGATCGGATACAAACTGTATAGTAGGAGATACAGTTACAACTGGACAACGGCACATACAAGGTGACTGAGCGTCCACCTGGACGCCAAGTGATAAACTGTGTGTGCGTATTCAAGAAGAGGTCGGGAGCTGATGGCAACCAAGAAACGTACAAGGCAAGGCTGGTTGCCAAGGGCTACTCTCTGCTGGAGGACATCGACTACACAGAAACTTTTACCCCTATTGTAAAGTTTCCCTCTGTGCGCATGCTCCTTTCTTATGCAGAAGTTGAGGAATTTGAGGTTCACCGCATGGATGTTAAGACAACATTCTTGAATGGTGACTTGGAGGAGGAAACGTACATGGAGCAGCCAGAGGAGTTTGTCATGGATGACCACGAGCACCTGGTTTGCAAGCTGCAGAAATTATTGTACGGTCTCAAACAAGCGTCACATGCTTGGAACCAGAAATTCGATGTGGCACTGTAATATATGGGATTTGAGCGTAGTGAGTGTGAGTACAGTGTCTATTGCTGGCAGCATGGACATTAGCTCTTGATGATCATTGTCTATATGGATGACATGCTCCTCATTACCAACAACATGTCTGCACTTCACGAGTTGAAGGAGATCATACAGGAGCGCTTCCAAATGTATGATCTCGGGAAGGCGTCGTATTTCCTTGGCATCTGGATCACACGTGACGATAAATCACACTCTCTCTTGCTATAGCAGATTCGCTATGTCAAGCATATCTTACAGTGATTTTTCATGTCAGAGGCCAAACCCGTCGGCACGCCGTTGGAGACAAGCCACTACCTTGTGAGGTTTAGTGGAAAAGCGGATGCAGCCAAGCGGCAAATACACCAAAACGTCCTCAGCAGCCTCATGTACCTGATGGTGGCAACCACACCAGACCTTGCACAGGCTGTGAGCACAGTGGACATGGCTACCTCAAGCACAAAAGTTGAGTACGTCTCTCTCACCTTTGGAGCCAAAGAATCAGTTTAAATTCAACATCTCATTACAGATATGAGTGGGAGTGCAACACATCTAGTTCCCATACGTGTCGACAACCAGAGCGCAATTGCACTTGCTAAGAATCCCAAGTACCATGCTTGCGCCAAGTACATCGACATTGCCTATTACTTCATTAGGCACATGGTGCAAGAGGGTCCTATCAAACAAGGGTTCACTCCAATCAGCAAGCAGGTTGCTGATTTCTGACCAAGCTAGTTACCTGTGAGAAGCAGAATTTCTATATGAAGGCATGTAGACTCAGCCCACTCTCACAACGGCAGAGTGGGAGATTATTGGGAAGAGGACCATCCGTCTTAGTTTCAGGTCTTAAAGGGCAAGTTCCCAGAAACTACCAGATGTCTACTCTGATTGTGAATCTGAATTAACGATTGAAGAGATCATGTGGTAAATTATCTACAATGCAAGGTTTTAGGTCAATCCAACAGTCGCATTAGGAGACATGAATTTTCAAAGTTTTTGCCAAATGGACCGCCGATGCTAGGTGTGTTAGATCTGGAGGAAAGAGGGAGTCTTGGAGCAGCGAGTATGTATGACTGAAAGAGCATCAATTTTGCTGAAGAATGGTTGTTGAATAACTCAAAATGATGGAGTATATATAGAGCTAAAGCTTGGGCAAGTCAGCCCTCTCACAAGCCACACCACTTAGCCATGGAGGCCAAGGCTCACACACTAGAGTCCACAATCTTACACGAGAGAGGAAATCAGCCTAGCAATCATGCTGACCAGTCTCACACAACCTAGAGAGCTAGAGAATGCCGTCATGGCTCAGATTTAGTGGTCACATAACCCACAATCGCATGGAGAATCGCCATGTGTCCATGGCTAGCACACAAAGATCTCACCTAACCTAAAAAGCAAAGAGATGTACTTTTATCCTAGTCAGCACACTCTAACAAGGCAATCCTAAGACCAAGGACCTTTTTGGATGTTTCTCCTATCAAGTCTTGAGCTTGGACCTCTTGCCCTTTTCTTTCTCAGGCCAAGGCATGGAGCCGTCATCCATGGTCATCTAGACATCGGCGATCCATGGTCCCGAAAACTTTCAAAATTCATATCCCCTAATCCGACTGTTAGATCGCCATGAAACTAAGACTGTAGACAATTTGCTACCTGATCTTTTCAATGGTGAAGTCAAATTGACGAATGGAGCAGGCATCTGGTAGTTTCTTGGAACTTGCTCCTCTCAACCTGAAACTGAGCCGGATGGCTCCTTTCCTAACAATCTCCCAGTTTGCCGCAATCAGAGTAGGCCGTCCACAAGCCTTCATGCAGAACTACTGTTCTCACGAGTGACCGGCTAGGTACAGAAGTCAGCAATTTATTTGCTGGTTGGAATAAACTCTAGCTTGATAGCACGAACCTGCATGCGTTTAATGAAATGGTAGGCAATGTTGATGTATTTGGAGCAAGCATGGTGCTCGGGGTTCTTGCAAGTGCGATTACGCGTTGGTTAGTGACCCGCATGGGAACTGGAACTGTTGCACTCCCACTCATCTATGCCATGAGACGCTGAAGCAAAAATCCTTCCTTAGCTCCAACGTTGAGAGAGACGTACATAGCTTCCGTTCCTCAGATGGCCACAACCACCTGCAACTAGCTGGACCAGCTGATGGCCCCACCATTCATGAGGAACACATGTCCAGAGATGGACTTGCGGTCCTCAGGGTTTGAAGACCAATCAACGTATGAGTGGCCGATGATGCTGTTGTCGTTGTCATTGTAGGTGATGCTGACATTGGTGGTTCAAGCAAGGTAGAGAAAGATCCGCTTTATTGCCTTCTGGTTCTCATGTCCGGGATTAGTCGTCTTCTTGCTCACAGCGCTCACAGGTTGCGCGAGGTCTGGCCGGGTTGCCACCATCTAGTGCATGAGACTTCAGATGGCAGCTCTAGTACTTCTGCCGCTCAGCCGCATTCGCTTCTCCACCAAAGCTCACGAGGTACCGCCGCTTCTCCAGCGGCATGCTGATGGGTTTGGCCTCTGTCATGCCAAACTACTACAAGAAATCCTTGACATAGCGACTCTGCTATAGCAAGAGAGAGAGTGTGATTTGCAGTCACACATGATTTGGATGCCGAGGAAGTATGACGCTTCCCTGAGATCAGACATCTGTTTGCGCTCCTATATGGCCTCCTTGAACTCTTGTAGTACAGACATGTTTTTGGAAAAAAGGACCATGTCATCCACATGGATAATGATCATGAGGATCTCATGCCCATGCTGTGAGCGATAGATGTTGTAGTCACACTCGCTGCGCTCGAACCCCATACACTTGGGCGTCATCCAACTTCTAGCTCCAAGCACTCGACGCTTGTTTGAGGCCATACAACGACTTCTGCAACTTACAAACCAGGTGCTCCTGGCCATCCATGATGAACCCCTCCGACTGCTCCATATAGATTTTCCCCCCCATGTCACCATTCAAGAATGCCATCTTGACATCCATGTCGTGAATCTCAAAGTCCTCAGCTGGTGCATAAGAGAGCAGCGTGCGCACACAGGCAAACATTGCTAGAGCAGTAAATGTTGATGTATATTTGATGCCCTATTGCTGCGAGTAGTCCTTGGCAACCAGCAATGTCTTGTATTTTTCCAGGTTACCATCTGCTCCCCACTTCTTCTTGAACAACTATTTGCACTTGATCACCTTGCGTCCAGGTGGACGCTTAGTCAGCTCCCACGTGCCGTTGTCCAGTTGTGACTGTATCTCCTGTCGCACAGCTTGTACTTAATCTGTTGCATGTGGTGCAGCCATGGCCTCCTTGTATGACATCGGCTCATCTAAGTCAGCTGCAACTGTGATTTTCATCTGTTCTGGTTCCTGTAGCATCCAAAAATGGCTGTGTTCACCAGGCTTGTAGCGCACCCTGAGAGCATACCTTCGACCTGGTGCTGGAGCGTTTGCGTGCGGCTGGCGCGGTGCTATTGGCACTACTGATGCTGTTGGTGGTGCTGCATCTCCTTCCTTTGCTTATGAGGATGAGGCCGCTATATTTGTTGTATCAGACATGGGAGAGTAGAGTGGTTCTCCCACTATCACAGTAGAGGAAGGGTCAGGAGAAAAGAAGCACACTGTAGTCTAAGGGCTGAAATCATCAATGAAGGCAAAAAATTACCTAGAGTCTTCAAAGCTCTGCATCTGCATCAAGCCACATAACTCTATGTGGACCAGCTCAAGCACCTCCTTTGCACGTTCTTGTACTCCAGAGAACGCCTAGCGGTGCTCTTTCCCCTCCACACTGTTGGACATAGGACCACCCGGCTCAGTTTCAGGTCCACAAGAGCAAGTTCCAGAAAACTACCAGATGCTTGCTCCGATCATCAATCCAACCTCACCATTGGAAAGATGAGGTGGAAATTTGTCTACGGTCCAAGTTTCAGGCCGATCAAACGGTCAGATTTGGAGACATGAATTTTTGAAGTTTCTGGGGTCATGGACCGCCGATGTCTAGGTGACCATGGGTGACGGCTCCATGCCTTAGCCTGAGAAAAGAAAAATGCAAGAGGTCCAAGGTCAAGACCTGACGGAAGAAATATCCAAAAAGGTCCTTGGTCTTAGGATTGCCTTGTGAGAGTGTACTGACTAGGATAAAAGTACCTCTCCTTAATTTTTAGGAGAGGTGAGATCCTTGTGTGCTAGACATGGACATATGGTGATCCTCCATGGGATTGTGGGTTATGTGACCCCTGGGAGTGAGTCATGAGAGTATTCTCTAGCTCTCTAGGTTGTGTGTGACTGGTCAGCCTGATTTGTAGGCTGATTTCCTCTCTTGTGTGAGATTGTGGACTCTAGTTTGTGAGCCTTAGCCTCCATGACTAAGTGGTGTGGCTTGTGAGAGGGTTGACTTGCCCAAGCTCTAGCTCTATATGTACTCCATACTTTTGAGTGATTCAATAACCATTCTTTAGCACAACGGATGCCCTTTCAGTCCCACATGCTCGCTGCTCAAAGGCTCCCTCCCTCCTCCAGTTCTATCATTTGGTATCAGAGCCAAGTTGTGCCATTTTAAGCCAGCACAGGCCGTCACTTTGAGAGTGACGGCTTAGGATCAAACCTTGACCAAATGTGACAATCGACCACTGGACCTTCATGTAGGTGAGACAAGCTTTCTAACGAGCGCAAGATCGCAAAGAGCCAACGGGCGGATTGAGAGTTATACTTATAACAAGTCCGGCCAGGGCTACACTCTTCTCTATGAGTAAGACTGTCGCCTTGTAATGACCATAGCGCTTTTGTTTTCTGTATCAGATTTAAAAAGCAGCACTTGCAAACTATAGTATTTTTCCTAAGATTTACATTGGTGTAAAGATTTTTGCATTCCATTCATACATTCGTTTACAAGCTGTCTGATCAGAGTTAGACTAGGAGCAGAATATATCTTGTTGATGACCATGTTTTATGGGTCGATCTGAAAGTTTTTTAGTTGAATTTTCCAGTGGTGGGCTCAAAGTTTCTGAATTCCCCGTCTGCTGACATCTACAGTCCATTTTCTATTACACAGATTTCTAGCAGAAGCAGTAGCAGAAACAGGGGTAGCGCCGCCACCCAAGGGCAGCGCTAAGCATCTCTAAGGCTCAAGATGGCAGCAGGAGCCATTGTGATAGCAGTTTAGCCTTTGGAGAGGCTGTAGGGATGCGCAAACTTCACGTTTTGGAAGATCTGTTCCTGCCTCCTTTTGGAGGAGAGGGGCTTGTGGGAGGTGGTCAGCGGCGACGAGTCTGCTCCAGATCCACAGGCAGAATACATGACCGTAGCATAGGTGGTTGCGGGGAAGACGCCGTAGAATGGTACAGCTGATGCGGGTTCTTCAATAGCTATACCAGTGGCGTACAAGGAGTGGGAGAAGGAAAGGTGTGCCTACAAGTTGCTTGTCAACACCATCTCCAACCCGCATCTTCAGTACGTGAGTGACAAGGCTACTGCAAAGGAGGGGTGAGACACGTTGTGCAAGAAGTATGAGAGCAAGAATCCTGCATTCCTCATGCTTTTGGAGGAGAAGATGATGGCGCTAAAAATGCAAGATGGTGAAGGGATGGAGGCGTACGTGGATAGGGCAAAGGAGCTGGCAAAGTAGCTGAGAGCGGCGGGCAACCCTGTAGAAGAGATGCGCTTCATCCTCCTCTTGTTGAGGGGACTGCCAAACAGCTACGACACAGTGCAAGAGACGCTGGAGTGCCAGCCAACTCTCGACCTCGAGTTCATGTGCACACACCTGGTGCAGGCAGAATTATGTCGCAATGTAGCAAAGCGCAATGGTAGTGGCAACAGTGAAGCAGCGTTTATGGCCACGAGCCTGTGCAACCGGCAGCAGCAGCAGTCTGGGCAGTAGAAAGGCAAGAAAAAAGGCAAATGCCACTACTACCAGAAAGAGGGACACTACAAAAAAGGAGTTTTTCAAGCTCAAGAGGGACCACAAGGAGCAACAACCAATTTAAAAGCAACAGTCTCCACAGTAGCAGCAGCATCAGTCATAGCAGCATTAGCAGCAGCAGCAATAGCAACAGCATAACCAAGCTGGAGTACGCCACTTTGGCAACATGAACGTGGGAAAGGATGTGCGCGACCGCATCTTCATGGTGAAATCTGATATGTCGCAGGTGGAGAAGGCGGATCTCGCATGGTACAAGGACTCAGGGTGTACCAAGAGCCAAACACACCACCAGGAGTGGTTTACACAATTGCTCTCTATTCTCCCCCGACCGATTGCTTTGGGTGATGATCGGGTGGTATATGCTGAGGGGATTGGGATTGTGGAGATGTGGTTGGAGACCACGCGTGGCATTGAAGTGGGAGAGTTACATGGCGTATTGTATATACCTGATGCTACGTTCAGCCTTCTCTCAGTGTCCTCCCTCACCAACACAGGACTGCGAGTCGTCTTTGAGGATGAGTATGGCTACATCCTCGACAAAGAAACGTGAGAGGAGATAGCCAGGTCGGTGAAGGAAGGCGACATGTACCGCCTATTGGGGGCAACCAAGATCCCGCTTGATCAGAGTCTTGCAGCAGTGGTGAAGGCGACAGATGGCAATCTGGCATGCGTGCTACGGCTACTTTGGCATGCGTGCCTTGCAGCAGATTCACACGAAGCAGATGGTCCGTGACGTGCCTACCATCTCCAACTTTCAGCAATGTTGTGCATGGGCTATTTGGAGGGGAAGCAGCATCACGAGGCGTTCTCTAGAGTAGGGGAGAACGTGAAGGAGGTGCTTGAGCTGGTCCACATGGACTTGTGTGGCCCGATATAGAGCTAGAGCTTTGGAGGGTCTAGGTACTTCCCAACGTTTATGGATAATTTCAGCCATAACACTACTGTGTACTTCCTTGCTTCCAAGGACCAATGTTTTGACAGGTTCAAGGAGTTCAAGGCAATGGTGGAGAACCAGACCAGCAAGAAGATCAAGACGCTGCGCAACGATCGTGGTGGAGAATACCTAAGCAAGGACTTCTAAGAGTACCTCACAATAGCTGGTATGAAGGCGCAACGTACTGTGCCAGAGTCGCCGCAGTAGAACAATGTAGTAGTATGCGCCAACCGTACCAAATCTGAGTCACTGCACTCCATGCTGCACGCGACTCGGCTAACCTACGAATTCTGGGCTGAAGCCGTGAGCACTGTGTCAGACAAAACTCCAATGCCAACAAGTCACTCCAAAACAGAATCTGAAAAAGGTTACAAATATACCCCGGGTTCACATCCTGCCCCTCAGTCAACCTCAACATCACAACCTGCACCTCTCCGGGAAAGCTCACCTCCGAGGAATAACAGAACCAAAAATCCTGGTGACGTGGAAATGGGAACACGGGAAAAGCCTCGTGCTTCAGCAACGGCCGTATGGTCAAGTCGGCCAACTCAACGGAACTCCCCACCACCATCGATAGCCAAGATCCCTGCGACCTACAGTCAACAACCGGTCCGGCTACAATGCAACGGTTTGATCTACACTCATCTTCATCCCCCGAACCGAGACTCCCGCCATGATCAACCGAGTGCAACTCGATCCCCGCTACGAGACAATCGTTGAGCCATGGGTCCTCACCATGGAGTAACGCGCCCTCCTCCGGAAGCAAGGAACTCCGCGCCAATCCTCCCACAACCAGAAGTCCTCTCCCGATACGTGGCGCCACTCTGTGACGTCACAAGCAAGGCAAGCATCTGAGTGCCTCCGGCGCCTACTCACGTATCGCCCACCGTAGTGATGGCTTAGACTAGACTAGGAACCAGCTAGGACTATATGTATCCTCTCTGTGCAAACTCTAAACAACCAGTTAATGGTCATTAAGTTCCATCGGTGTTCTCTCCTCGGCCCGGGCTTCGGCCCTGCCCCCACTGGACCTGTGACCATGGCCCGCTTCCATGGCACAGTGTCACTCTTATTCATCATTGCAGCTGCTCTGTTCAATCTTATCTTGTCAAGCCCGGGCCTCGCCCTGCCTCCACGCATTCCCATCGTTCCTCTGCCCGCTCCTTCGCGCTGCGGCCTCGCTCGTCGCTCGGCTCGCCCTTAGAGGCTGCGGCTCTCCATCTTCATGTTCGCGCATAACTCTGAAGTCTACTCTTCTCTCGGCCCGCATGTCTACGCCGTGGCCTTCCATCGTTTCTGTCGGCCCGCGCTTCGTCGCTGCGGCTACTGTGTTCAGATGGCCCGTGCCTCGGCGCTGCGGCCTCATGGCCCGCGCCTCGGCACTGCCCCCACCATCTATTCCTCAGACCATTATCTTGTTGTTCCAATGGTCAATTACTCTCTCAAGCCTCATGCATTCGCACTGCACCTCTTCACATCATCTGTACCATCAACTGCACTGCGCTCGTCTCTCGGACCGTGCCCACGCTTACCAAACTGTCATCTGTCGTGTTCTGCTTCAGATGATCCTCCTCATGAAGCTTGTAGTTTCCTGACATGGTATCAGAGCAGAGCCAAAGCTCCTGGCTCTATTTTCAGCAGCATCGTCGCCACTGATGCCTGGAACGCCATGTTGAGCCGCACAACCGATCTAAGCCAGTCACAACGCAGTCATTCCCTCCCTCTTACATCTGCTGGTCCAAACGTGCTGTGTATGGGCGCAGCTTCAATGATCTGACAGCCAACATCCTTCGTCATCTCAACATGAGCAGCAATTGAAGCAGCAGCACCATCAGCCGCATCTGGAAAAATAGCAGCAGCAGAAGTCGCAGTAGCATCTGCAGCAACAAGAGCAGCATCTGCAGCAACAAGGACAGCATCTCATTCTGATCCCTCAGCAAACCTGCCCCTTTGGAATCACGGATTTAGTCCTCACATCTGCAAGCCATTCCTCACTCAGCAGCAGCCACTGCAAAAGCAACAGCTTACAACTCCACAGTCAAATCCGCTGCCTAAGTATCGTGACAGCATCATTTGCTCCCTTGCCCATCATCTCCTCCCTGATAGTTCCATTCATCGGCCTCATCTGCACACTACATCCCAATCACATCACAAACCCTTGCATCAAGAGTCTACGGCATCGGCAACTTCAATCTCCTCTTTGTGGCGCGAGAGCTTGGGCTGTCCCCTTGTCCACTTCTACTCCTCCATAAGTGGCTTGGTAGCTTCTTTGGCTCATCAATCACCTGCAGTTTTCATCTTTGGCAGCTCATCACAGCATCAATCTTGGCAGACGCAATTTTTTACACAAACTTCACTGTTACAGTACAACGGCGTACTCTCTCTTCTTTCCTATACCTTCATATCCTCCAATATCACCAAACACCCTCAACACCAACCACACGCTCCGCCCCCACCTCAAAATGCCTCTTTAACCTCCTCTCCAAAACATAACAATCAGTGGAGGTATCCAATCACCAGGAACCAACCATGTTGCCCCTTCTCCCCATTCGCTCCAATCACCACCTCATTACCTTCTCCCCTTCTTATTCAGCATCGAGGGAATCCCACTATGGCCAGCCACGCTCCCCTATTCCCATCCTCAGCCAAAGTGCAAACAACAACCACGACATCATCTCAACCTCTACATCTTCATCCTACATCTGTTGCTTCTCCTCCACCAAACTCTGCAGTTCCACACAATCATGTGTTATGGTCCCACAATGCAACTCCCTATCATCCCCCATCTCAGCGCTCGCGACGCATCGGACCTCACCGATCCCTTGTTGCCTCCTCTCAGCAGCCAATCTCGTGTCACAAACCCACTCTCTGGCACCAAGAATTCTTCCCATCACCTATGGGCACTTCTCCTCTTCTCTTCTCATGGCGGGCTGGTAACAACCAGTCCCTTGCCACCTCTCAACTCTCCTCGTCATCCTCCTCCACCACCACCAGGAACACACTACTCTACAAAGACATCACTTCTTCACTAGTTCTTCCCCAGTACTGTTCTTCACATGGTGTGCCTTGTGGCATTGAGGGAGGCTGTCATAAAAAACTCCAATGCCAAGAAGTCACTCCAAAACAGAATCTGAAAAAGGTTACAAATATGTCCCGGGTTCACATCCTGCCACCCAGTCAACCTCAACACCACAACCTGCACCTCTCCGGGAAAGCTCACCTCCGAGGAATAACAGAACCAGAAATCCTGGTGACGTGGAAATGGGAAAGCGGGAAAAGCCTCGCGCTTTAGCAATGGCCATATGGTCAAGTCGGCCAACTCAACGGAACTCCCCGCCACCATCGAAAGCCAAGATCACTGTGACCTACAGTCAACAATCGGTCCGGCTACAATGCAACGGTTTGATCTACACTCATCTTCATCCCCCGAACCGAGACTCCCGCCATGATCACCCGAGTGCGACTCGATCCCCGCTACGAGACAACCTTTGAGCTACGCGCCCTCACCGTGGAGCAACACGCCCTCCTCCCAAAGCAAAGAACTCCGCGCCAATCATCCCACCACCAGAAGTCCTCTCCTGATACGTGGTGCCACTCTGTGACGTCACAAGCAAGGCAAGCATGTGAGCGCCTCCGGCGCCTACTCACGTATCGCCCACCATAGTGATGGCTTAGACTAGACCAGGAACCAGCTAGGACTATGTTTATCCTCTCTGTGCAGACTCTAAACTACCAGTTAATGGTCATTAAGTTCCATCGGTGTTCTCTCCTCGGCCCGGGCTTCGGCCCTGCCCCCACTGGACCTGTGACCATAGCCCGCTGCCATTACACAACGTCACTCTTATTCATCATTGCAGCTGCTCTGTCCAATCTTATCTTGTCAGGCCCGGGCCTCACTCTGCCTCCACGCATTCCCATCGTTCGTCTGCCCGCTCCTTCGCGCTGCGGCCTCGCTCGTCTTTCGGCCCGCCCTTGGATGCTGCGGCTCTCCATCTTCATGTTCGCGCATAACTCTGAAGTCAACTCTTCTCTCGGCTTGCATGTCTACGCCGTGGCCTTCCATGGTTTCTGTCGGTCCGCGCTTCGTCGATGCGTCTACTGTGTTCAGACGGCCCGTGCCTCGGCGCTACGGCTTCATGGCCCGCGCCTCAGTACTGCCCCCACCATCTATTCCTCAGAATGTTATCTTGTTGTTCCACTGGTCAATTACTCTCTCAAGCCTCATGCATTTTCACTGCACCTCTTCACATAATCTCTACCATCAACTGCACTGCGCTCGTCTCTCGGACCGCACCCACGCTTACCAAACTTTCATCTCTCGTATTCTGCTTCAGATGATCCTCCTCATGAAGCTTGCATTTTCCTGACACACTGCAATGTACATCAAGAACCATCGTCCAACTAAGGCGCTGGAGTAGATGACACCGTACGAGGCATGCTTCGACAAGAAGCCGAGTGTGGGACATCTTCGTGTATTTAGAAGCTTGACACACATGCACGTACCGAAGGAGAAGCAACAGAAGTGGGACGCAAAGAGCGCATGGATGTTGATGATTGGCTATGACATGGCAAGTAAGGCCTACCGCCTCTATGAGAGGGATACATGCCACGTTATCATCTCCAGGGATGTCGTTTTCAACGAAAGCAACGTCATCGGTACCAACATCATCTATGAAGAGGCAGTAGAACTAGCAGTTGACAAAGTAGTGGGAGCAGACAGTCTTCCCAACCCCCTCTCTCCTAACCCTTCCTCTACCGTGACAGTAGGAGAACCACTCTACTCTCCCATGTCTGATGTGGCAGATGCAGCAGCCTCATCAACAAAAGCAGAGGAAGGAGATGCATCACCACCAGCAATAGCAGTTGTGCCAGCAGGATCACGCGAGCCGCTTGCTAACGCTCTAGTTCTAGGTCGCAGGTACCCTCTCAGGGTGCGCTACAAGCTCGGTGAGACCAGAAAGTAGAACAGATGAACGTCGCAATTGCAGCAGATTCAGATGAGCCAACATCATACAAGGAGGCCATGGCTGTACCAGATGTACCAGATTGGGTGCAAGCTGTGCAACAGGAGATACAGTCGCAGCTCGACAACGACACGTGGGAGCTGACTAAGCGTCCACATGGACGCAATGTGATCAAATACAAGTGGGTATTCAAGAAGAAGCGGGGAGCCGATGGCAGCCTGGAAAAGTACATGGCAAGGCTGGTCGCCAAGGGCTACTCATAGCAGGAGGGCATTGACTACATAGAAACATTTGCCCCTTTCATAAAGTTTGCCTCTGTGTGCACACTCCTCTCATATGCAGCAGCTGAGGACTTCGAGGTTCACACCATGGATGTCAAGACGACATTCTTCAATGGTGACTTGGAGGAGGATATCTACATGGAGCAGACGGAGGGGTTCGTCATGGATGGCCAGGAGTACTTGGTTTGCAAGCCACAGAAGTCGCTGTATGGCCTCAAGCAAGCGTCGCGTGCTTGGAACCAGAAGTTGGATGCGGCGCTATAGTGCATGGGGTTTGAGCTCAGCGAGTGTGACTACAGCGTGTATCGCTTGCAGCATGAGCATGAGATCCTCATCATCATTGTCTACGTGGATGACATGTTCCTCCTTTTGAACAGCACGTATGTATAGCAAGAGTGCAAGGAGGCCATGCACGAGCGCTTCCATCTATATGATCTCATAGAGGCGTCATAATTCGTTGGCATCCAGATTACGCATGACTGCAAATCACTCTCTCTCTCACTTTAGCAGAATCGCTACATCAAGGACGTCATGTAGCGGTTTGCCATGGCAAAGGCCAAACCCATCAGCACGCCGCTGGAGACACAGTAGTACCTTGTGAGCTTTAGTGGAGAAGTAGCTGCAACTGAGTGGCAGAAATATCAGAGTGCCGTCGGCAGTCATGAGATTGCCAACGTACCATGTACATGATGGTGGCAACCAGGCTAGACCTTGCACAGGCTGGGAGTACTTTGAGCCAACACATAGCTAATCCCGGACCTGAGCACCAGAAGGCAGTGAAGCGGATCTTCCGCTACCTTGCCGGAACCATCAACATTGGCATCACCTACAATGACTACAACAACAATATCATCAGCTACACAGACGCAGATTGGGCTTCAAACCCTCAGGATTGCAAGTCCAACTCTGGACATGTATTCCTCATGAATGGTGGGGCCATCAGCTGGTACAGCAAGTGGCAGATGGTTATGGCCACGTCAAGCACGGAAGCTGAGTACGTCTCTCTCAGCTTTGGAGCCAAGGAAGCAGTTTGGCCTTAGCGTCTCATGGCGGATATGAGTGGGAGTACAGCAGTTCCTATTCCCATGTGCGTCGAGAACTAGCGCGCAATTGTATTTGCCAAGAACCCCGAGCACCATGCTCGAACCAAACACATCGACATCACCTACCACTTCATCAAGCACATGGTACAAGAAGGTGCTGTCAAGCTGGAGTTTAATCCAACCAGCAAGCCAGTTGCTAATGTATGCACCAAGCCAGTGACTCATGTAAAGTAGTAGTTTTGCATGAAGGGATGTTGACTCAGCCTACTCTAACTGTGGCAAAGTGGGAGATTGTTGGACATAGGGCCACAGGAGCAAGTTCCAGAAAACTACCAGATTCCTGCTCCGATCGTCAATCCGACTTCAACATTGGAAAGAGAGGTGGAAATGTGTCTACGATCCATGTTTAAGGCCGATCCATTGATCGGATTGGGAGATATGAATTTTTTAAGTTTGCAGGATCATGGACCGCCGATGTCTAAGGGACCATGGGTGACGGCTCCATGCCCTAGCCTGAGAAAAGAAAAGGGCAAGAGGTCCAGGGTCAAGACCTGGTGGAAGAAATATTGAAAAAGTCCTTGTTCTTAGGATTTCATTGTCAGAGTGTGTTGACTGCTATAACAGTACCTCTCCTTACTTTCTAGGAGGGGTGAGATCCTTGTGTGCTAGCCATGGACACATGGCGATTCTCCATGGGATTGTGGGTTATGTGACCATTAGGAGTGAGCCATGAGAGCATTCTCTAGTTCTATAGGTTGTGTGTGACTGGTCAGCCTGATTGCTAGACTGATTTCTTCTCTTGTGTGAGATTGTGGACTCTAGTGTGTGAGCCTTGGCCTCGATGGCTATGTGGTGTGGCTTGTGAAAGGGCTGACTTGCCCAAGCTCTAGCTCTAGATGTACTCCATCATTTTGAGTGATTGAATAACCATTCTTCAGGACAACTAATGTGCTTTCAGACCCACATGCTCACTGCTCCAAGGCTCCATTTTCCCTCGGATCCAACATAGACAGACGATGCAAAACTACTGCTCAAAGTTGGAGATGGTGGGTTTGTCATGCACCATCTACTTTGCTTGAAGCTGTTGCAAGGCACGCATGCCAATGTAGCCATAGCATGCATGTCAATCTCTCCATGCGTTGCCTGCACCACTGCTATAAGACACTGCTAACGTGGGATTTTAGTTGTTCCGAGTAGGCAGTACATGTCACCCTCCTTCAGCGACCAGGCCAACACCTCTCCAACATCCTTGTTGAGGATATAGCTATAGTCATGATGAAAGACAATGTCCAGTCCTGTGTTGGTGAGAGAGGAGACTGAGAGAAGATTAAATGTAGCATCAAGTACATAGATCACGCCATGGAACACTCCCACTTCAATGTCACACGGGGTTTCCAACCATATCTCCACAATCCCAATCCCCTCAGTCTACCTCACCGGATCATCACCTAAAGCAATCGGTCAGGGGGGAATGGAGAGCAGCTGTGTAAACCACTCCTTGTGCTACATCAGGCTCTTGTTGCACCCTGAGTCTTTGTACAACGCCAGATCTGTCTTCTCCATCTGCCACATGTCTGACATCGCCATAAAGAGACAGTCGCGCACCTCCTTGGTAACGTTCATGTTGCCAAAGTGATGCATGCTGGTCTGGTTCTGTTGGTCCTTCTGAGGCTACTTTGACTGTTGTTACTATTGTTATAGCGATTGTTGGTTTTGCTACTACTACTACTGCTGTTGTTGATCCTTCTGGTCCCTCTTCAACTTGAAGCACTCTTTCTTGTAGTGCCCCTCTTTCTCGTTCTAGTGGTACTTGCCTCTTTTCTTACCTCTATGATGTCCAGATTGCTGTTGCTGTTGCAAGTGGCGTGAGCTCGTGGCGTCTAAACCTACAGTGGTGCCTTCGCCATTGGAGTTTACTACCTTCCGATGTAGTTCCACGTGCACCAAGTGCGTGCAGATGAAGTCAAGGTCGAGAGTAGGCTGGCACTCCAGCGTCTCTCGCACCGTTTTGTAGCTTTTTGGGCGTCCCCTCAGTAAGAGGAGGATGAAGCATGGCTCTTTTACAAGGTTGCCGGCCGCACTCAGCTGCTTTGCTAGCTCCTTTGCCCTGTCAAGGTATGCCTCCATCCCTTCACGACCCTGCATTTTCAGTGCCATCATCGTCTCCTCCAAAAGCATGAGGAATGCAGGATCCTTGCTATCATACTTCCAGTACAACATGTCCCACCCTCCTTTACTCCTTTGCCTTGTCACTCACCTTTTGAAGATGCGGATTGCAGATGGTGATGCTAAGCAACTTGTACACCTGCCTTTCCTTCTTCTTCTACCCCTTATACGCGATTAGTGTAGCTGTAGCTGTAGCTATAAATGAACCTGCACCGACTGCACCGTTCTTTGGCGTCACAACCACCACCACCTGTATTATGGTGATGCTTGTTGCTTGTGGATGTGGAGCTGACTTCTCGCCACTCACCACCTCCCACAAGCCCCTCTCCTCCAAAAAGAGGCGGGTACGGATCTTCTAAAACGTGAAGTTGGCACGTCCCACCAGCCTCTCTAAAGGCTGGGTTGTTGTCACAATGGTTGCTGCTTCCATTTTGAGCCTTAGTGATGCTGAGTGTTACCCTTGGATGCCGGCGTTATCCGTGCTTGTGCTGCTCCTTGTACCAGAAATTTGTCTAACAGAAAATGGGTTGTAGATGCGAGCAGATTGGGACTGTGGGTGACGGCTCCATACCTGAGCCTGAAAAAACAAAAAGGCAACAGGTCCAGGATGAATACCTGATGGGAAAAATATCCTTAAAGGTCCTTGGTCTAAGGATTGCTTTGTCAGAGTGTGCAGACTAGGAAAAAGGTACCTTTCCTTAAGTTTTAGGTTAGGTGAGATCCTTGTGTGCTAGCCATGGATACATGGTAATTCTCCATGGGATTGTGGGTTATGTACCCACTAGGAGTGAGCCATGACAGTTGTTGGGAAAAGGACAGACATCAAATTTCCCCCAATCCAACGATCTATTGGGCTCGACACAACAACAAGAAGGAAAACAAGAGGGCCGAGAGAGAGAGATCCCTATCTCTCTCTCGACCCTCCTGTCTATCCTACATGGCAGGGCATGGTATGGTTGTGGGAAGACCTCTTTAGGCGTCCCACTGATCCATCTATCCGTAGCCCTATTCACTCTACTCATCCTATTGGAACTCCGGAGAGCTGATTGGATCATGGTACTGGAAGTGATATACTTTGGCAGGTTTTGGACAAACAGGGTGTGTGGTTTGGTTGACAAAGCGAGAGTGCGAGCGTGAGCTCCTCTCGACTTTGAGTCTGCTGACGTGGCAAGGAACAGGAGCACGCGGAAGATATTCATATGATCACGAATATTTACAAGGGCAGTTGGAATGATCGGAGCCGTTGCTGAATCGAGGGGTGTGGTCATGCCGTCATCTCGAGACAAATGCCCGAGATAGATCGGCGGCCATGAGAAGCTACCGCAGATCCAGACGATCTCGTTCGTGGATCGTACCGAAGGTGCTAGGAATCTGCCAACCTCGGTCTGCCGATGATCGGAGATCATCGAGCGGCGTTCGAAAGATCCTGTGACTGAGAACTGGAAGATACAGGGATACCGAACTACGTCAACACTTGTACTTTTATGCTCTTAGCTAGTACAGACAGATAAGTAGCCGTAGGTTTGTATTTGCTATTGCTTCGTTTGTGTGAGATCATTTTGAACAAGCTTGGTACCGTTGGAAAGCTTGTGAGACGAGTCGTGTAACTGTGCCTTCAGCTCATACTCTTGAATCGCACAGTCAATGACATTGCTGAGGCAAGAGTGCTTGTGTGCATATGAGTGGTAACACGTGCCTGAGAGGTCATCACAAACAATTTAGTAAAGCATCGAAGAGCAGATCTATCAGGATACTACATCTGAAGATTCCTAAAGATTCTGTTCTGTAAGATTTCAACATTTGGTATCAGAACAGATGGTATCTTCAGATATACCCAACTATGGCGAAAACAATCAACAATGAAGATCACTCCAAAGTGGCATCGTTTGACGGTGATGAGTACCATACCTTCGTATTCAACATCGAGATGATCTTTCTAAACAAGGGCCTATGGGGAGTCGTCTGCGACCCTCCCACTGACACATTACCTGTAGGAGCGTCACCTGAAAAACAAGTCAGCTAGAAGCGGCGCTGTGACAAGGCCTTTTTAATTATGGTGCTGAATCTAACAGAATGACTCAGGTTTTTCATCAGAGAAAACAATCCAACCAACTGTCCAAGGAAGGCTTGAAAGGCCCTGAAGAATCGCTATAAAAGAACAAGTGATGTTGAACTGGGAAGCCTCTTCACACAGATTCATACTCAACAGATGGAAGAAGGAACACGTGTGGAGGATCATGTGTCCCATTTAAAACATCTAGCCAGCCGCATTTTATGAATGGGAGAAGTGATCTCTAAAAGAGTCCTAGTACTAACTCTTTTTTGTGGACAACCTGCCACATTCAAAGACACCATCAACCAACTTCAAACGTTTCAGAAACAAGGGAAGACCTTTGATGCTCAACTTGCTGAACGCAGAACAGCCCTCTAGCAAGCCATTGATGCACAAGGAAGAGCCACCAGTGGGGTATTTGGTGTAGTCGCTAGAGCGGCACCAACAGCAGTAGTAGCACCACCTGGAAATCAACCATACTCTCTGACTCTGGAGAAGGCTGTCGAAGAACTAATGATGGTTGAAGAATAATATGTCAAGGACAATGGAGGTGAAACTGGCCTTGTGACCAAATACCAATGACAAAGGACAAAGAACTTTTGAGTCTATGGTAATGGCAGTCAGGGCTCTCTTACGCATTTCAACAACAGAGATCAACCAACTCCTCACTCACCACGGAGTTTTGTTCCACCAAATGATCGAGTGTGTTGGACGTGCAAACAAAAGGGGCACATTGCCGTGGACTGCCCTAAACAACATCCAAATTTTACTCGTCATTATGGTTCTTAACAACCACATCAAGCAATGCTGACGACTCACATGTCCACCATGGCCGCCATTCTTACACGGTCTTCAAAAACACAGGAATTATTCAACGAAGTTGACAACTTCCAGTTGAATCTTCTATCTGAAGGACCAATCCTGCCTGACAAAGACATGTCAGTCACACAGCGAGAGCGTTCAACCTATGGCTTAGGATCAGAAGATGAAGCACATCACACCCTGGTAGAAGAAGAGTTTGTGACTGAAGAATTGGCCATGTGCTCCATCGACTGCACTCTTCTCCTGGCTGCTTGCATCTTGGCACGGATCATGGAATGCAGGTTGCACAAAACACATGACCTGCAAAAAGGGCTGGTTTATCAACTTCAAATGCTTCCTGACACCACGAGAAGTCCGCCTTGGTGATGGGAGAACTATCCCTGCCTACGGGCAAGGGACAGTCAAGGTCGGCATTAAGTGTAATGGAAAACCAGCAATAAAGACCTTCGAAGACGTACTCTATGTCCCAGACCTTGTCGCAAATCTTCTTTCAGTTACCAAGCTCAACGACAAAGGTTTCAAAGCTGTGTTTAGTACTGACAAGAACTGCAAGGTGTACAACCAGACATCTCAACTGGCAGCGGTGGCCACTCGAATGGGAAACCTGACCATCCTTGACACCAACAAACCCCCAAGACACTGAGAAACGCAAGAGATGGCTTTGTGGCTTCTTCACCTACTCCGGCAAAGATAACTTCTCTGTCAACCACGACAGAACTTTGGCACAAGCGGCTGGCACACGTCAGCTATTCAACTCTAACCAAAATGGCTGCAGATTCAGTCGCTCATGATCTACCGGACAATCTACTACAAGACAGAGAAGCACCCATATGGAGGCTGTATCACAGGCAAACAATATCGAGCTTCTTTCCAGGCCCTCCCGTCACATGGAACCCATGAGTGCCTGGAACTCTTGTACATGGATCTCTGCTATATCAAGGAAGGCTCTCTCTCCAACAAGCACTATGTTCTCATCATTTTGGATGACAACACACATACGGTCTGGACCCGGATCTTCCGCTTCAAATCTGATGCTATTGAAGTAATTAAAACTTGGGTTCGACAAGTTGAAAACGAGACCAACCTGACAGTCAAGAAAATCCACACTGACAACGGGACCGAGTTTGTCTACCGCAACCTCAAAGTCTTCTACGATGAGAGAGGCATTCAACATCAAACCACGGTGCAATATAGTCCACAACAGAATGACAAAGCAGAAAGTATAAATTAGACTCTTTTCGAAAGAGTTTGGACCATGTTCCACACAGCTGGCCTCTCATATACTTTCTGGGCTGAAGCTCTTCACACTGAACCGTATATCACAAATTGTCTTCCCACGACAAAGTTGCCTGCAGGTGCTGTCAGACGATTGCAAGTACTGTCGTAGAGTGGACGCGGTCGTGGAGACGAGCGTTTCAATGGTGGACAGAAGCACGAGCAGAGGCGAAGCGGAAATGGCGATAGAAGGATGGAGCGGAAGCGGATGATGATACAGCATGATAAGGAGAGGCCTGGGCGCGGCACCGAAGGTGCGAGCGCTGAGATCTTTGCAGGAAAGGGAGTGGATGCAGCACTTTGAGGGAAGGACGGAAGCTTCCTTGAAGGTGCGGGCGTTGCTGACGTATGAGTGACGTTTAGCAGAAGTGAGAGGGCGCAGTGCAGGAGCACGGGCGCTGAGCTGAGATTGAAGGCAAGAGGGACTGGAGGCGGCCCAAATGGCGAGCCTGAAGGAGAATCCAATGGATTGATTATGAACTGTCGTACAAGCAATACAAATAAGAAAGGTCTAACCTAGCGCGCTTCGTCGAGCGGGCATAGAGATGGCGGCTCGGGCAAGTGGGAGACTAGAGAGCGCCTCGAGACCTCGATTCGGCTTTGCTATCCGTACGCAGAGAGGAGTGGTGAGTGCACGCACGATCTTCGCAGGTGTGTTTCGCCTGGGCTGTTGTGGTATGCGGCCGTTGGTCTTGGTCTTGGCGAGGTTCGCACAGCTTATCGGTCGTGGGACCGTTCGGGTGTTGATCTTGTGACTCCGGAGATGAACCTGCATTGTCACTCTTTATTTTCTCAGTGGATGCACCCCTTGAGGCGATCTCCGAGATAATATCCGACAGGTGCATCAATACCCTACGAAGCATGGACAGGGAACAAGCCCTATCTGGGACACATTCGCATATTCGGATGTACAGCACACGCCTGGGTCCGGCCAGAAGAACGCTCCAAGCTTGATCCACACTCAAAAGTCTGCATTCTCCTTGGGTATGAGACACGCGATATCTACCGACTTTGGAACCCAGACTCCAAAAGTATGATTCGGAGCAGACAACCCACCTCTGATGAAAGCTTCTTCAATTGAACACGTGATGCAACACCACCAGCAGTCATGCCCACTGTCTACATTGAGACAACTCCACCACCTCTTCAGAAGTTCTCTGTCGACCCCATACCTGATGACCACGTTGATGTACTCCCTGCTGTGGTTCTAGAGGAACATCATGATACTCCCGCTACTCCACTGACAGTCATCTCCAGCTCTCCGTCAACCGCTGAGATTTCAGCAGACAACGACTTTGATAGCACAACACTACTCACACAAGTGGTTGACCCCACCAGCTTCAAAGAAGTTATGTATCGTCCGGATGCCGACCAATGGTGCCAAACAGCTCAAGAGGAACTCTCTCAACTTCAAGAAACAAGAACATGGGACCTTGTCCCTCCACCACCCAACACGTCCGTCGTCATGTGTATGTGGGTGTTCAAAACCAAGCTGACCATGCAGGTACACCTGATCGCTACAAAGCTCGTCTCGTTGCGCGCGGATACAATCAAGTCCTTGGGGTAAACTATCAGGACATCTTTGCACCAGTAGCCACGTACTCATCTATCAGGGTGATCCTATCTCTGGCCGCTAACAAAAAATGGCATCTCCATCAATTGGACGTCAAAAGTACCTTCCTCAAGGGCGACCTCAACGAAATCATCTACCTGACCCAACCAGACGGGTCATATCTCTAGATAGACACAATCACGTATGCAAGCTCAACAAGTCTCTTTATGGCCTGAAGCAAGATCCACGACAATGGAACCTAAAGATTCATGAATTCTTCCTGGTCTAAGGTCTCTAACGCCTTCACTCTGATCACTCAGTGTACTTCCATGGAGCGTCAAATCTTCTTGGAATTATCCTCTACTTGGACGATCTCATCTTGTTTGTGCCATCGCTCTCTATTCTGGATAACCTCAAACAACAGCTCTCTCGCCATTTTGAGATGACTGACATGGGGCCTCTCAAGTACTACCTTGGCATTCAAGTCACTCATGACATCACGCACGGTCAGGTGACGCTCACTCAAGCCACTTATGCTCAACGTGTGGCCAACACGTTTGGGCTTGGTACATCCACTCCACAAACTACACCACTTTCCAAGGATCACGGTCTTGCCAAACCAGTCACAGCAGCCACACCTTTGGCTTCTTCGGAGGATGCCCAAGCTTTTCCGTAAATGGTGGGCTCACTGATGTACTCCTCTATGGCTACACGACCTGACCTCTCCTTTGCTGTTGGCCTTCTCAGTCAAGGATGCCAACGCCCTACCGCTGCTCACATTGTGGCCGCCAAACGTAGCATTCGCTACCTCCGTGGATCCGCCTCTCTTACTATCCACTACTCTTCTAGGAAGAACGTTCTCCAGGGCTTCTCTGATGCCGATCTCTTTGGTGATCATACCACAAGTCGCTCCACCTCTGGGTTCATTTTCCTTCTCAATGGTGGACCCGTCTGCTGGTACAGCAAAAAGCAATCTTGTGATCGCTCTCTCTTCTACGGAAGCTGAATACATAGCTGAAAGTGAATACATGAGAGAGGTCGTTTGGCTTCGCATGCTTCAGAGCGAGCTCGGGTTTGATCAACTTGAATCCACGTCCATTCACTGTGAAAATGAAGGAGCCATCGCTCTCTCCAAGGACTCGGTTGTTTATGATCAAACCAAACAAGTCCGTCGGTAGTATCACTACGTTCACGACGCCATCGCAGAAGGCGAGGTCATCATGCACTACCTCCCCACCGTTGTTCACACTGCTGACATCTTCACCAAACCTCTCTCTGCCGACCGCCACGCTCATCTCTACACTTCGCCTTGGTTTTCTTTCCTCGTCCTGACATCTCTCGGCGCTGCTTCTTCTTGGCTCTTCCTTTGCTGCCGCTCATTCCCGGCTCTCTCTTTCCGTCCGACCTCCATATGAGGCATTGGGACGGACAGAGATGGTCCTTAGGGAGCCGTTGTCACTTCCCACTTCCGTGTCCCCCACATGAGGCGTTGGCACGGACGCGGGTTGCGTGCGACTGCTTACCCACCTCCCTTGCTTTTGGCCGCTCCCTCTCTATGCCCACTTCCTCTGCCTGCCGCTGTTGGTTGTTCCCCTCTTCCGTCCTCCTACATGAGGCGCTGGGCCAGACGCAAGGCATCCACTCCTCTTCCTCCTCTGCACACTCCCTCCTCTTTTGCCTTCCATCTCCTCGTGTCTACTCTCTCTTCTCCTCCTTCTCCCATATCGCGGTCCTCGCATAACGCGAACGTCCTCACCCGCTAGCTTGTTCGGGGCCGGGGCCACGTTGCTCGCAACTGCAAATTCTCTCCAGCTTTATCCTACCCGGTCCTTCTTCCGTCTTTAGACATCGTTGGGTGGACTGCCACTCTTAGCTCACCATCTGGGCCGGATGAGCGGGAGGGGACCCACTCCCCCGAGTCCGGGCAGGGTGTGCTGCTAGGACTAGTCTTTCCTCAGCCGTCGGGGCGTTACCTGGGCTAAAACGTTCTCACCGCCCCACTGTACACCCTGCGTCATGTTCCTCATGGTGCTCCGGACTTCCTTCCTTTTTATCTCTCTCTCTCTCTCTGGTGAGATTTGGTTGGCCCGGGGGGGGATCTCT
The DNA here is from genome assembly GCA_023375785.1 of Penium margaritaceum. Taxonomy (NCBI): domain Eukaryota; kingdom Viridiplantae; phylum Streptophyta; class Zygnematophyceae; order Desmidiales; family Peniaceae; genus Penium; species Penium margaritaceum. The sequence goes on along the minus strand of SZWC01004023.1, from coordinate 64,785 downwards.
TTCACTGGGCATTCTTGTGCCTCACCTTGTCTCTCTTTTTTTTTCGCCCGCATATTCCCGGCTCTACTTTCACGGGAGGGCTTTTTCCTTTTTCCACTTGTCAGCTCCAACGTCATCGGTGTGGGATGGACAAGGGGGAGAATGTTGGAAAAAGGACAGCCGTCAGATTGCCTCGATCCAACGATGTACTTGGCTTGGCACAACAACAATGAAAAGGAAAACAAGAGGACCGAGAGAGAGATCCTCATCTCTCTCTCAACCCTCCTGTCTATCCTACATGGCAGGATATGGTATGACTGTGGGCAGACCTCTTTAAGAGTCCCACTGATCCATCCATCTGCAGCCCTATTCACTCTACTCATCATATTGGAGCTCCGGAGAGCTGATTGGATCATGGTACTAGAAGTGATATATTTTGGCAGGTTTTGGACCAACATGGTGTGTGGTCTGGTTGAGAAAGCAAGAGTGCGAGCGTGAGCTCGTCTCGATTCTGAGTCTGCTGATGTGGCAAGGAACAGGAGCACGTGGAAGACATTATTATGATCACGAATCTTTACAAGGGCAGTTGGAATGATCGGAGCCGTTGCTGAATCGAGGGGTGTGGTCATGCCGTCATCTTGAGACAAATGCCCGAGATGGATCGACGGCCATGAGAAGTTACCGCAGATCCGGACGATCTCGTCCGTGGATCGCACCAAGGGCGCTGGGCATCCGCCAACCTCGGTCTCCCGATGATCGGAGATCATTGAGAGGCGTCCGAACGATCCTGTGACTGAGAACTGGAAGACACTAGGATACTGTACTACGTCAACACTTGTACATTTCTGCTCTTAGCTAGTACAGATATATAAGTAGCCTTAGGTTTGTATTTGCTATTACTTCGTCTGTATGAGATCATTTTGAACAATTTTGGTACTGTTGGAAAGCTTGTGAGACGAGTCGTGTAACTGTGCCTTCAACTCATACTCTTGAATTGCACAGTCAATGACATTGCTGAGGCAAGAGTGCCTGTGTGTGTATGAGTGGTAACACGTGCCTGAGAGGTCATGACCAACAATTCAGTAAAGCATCAAAGAGCAGATCTATCAGGATACTACATCTGAAGATTCCTAAAAATTCTGTTATGTAAAATTTCAACGAGAGCATTATCTAGCTCTATCGGCTTTGTCTGATTGGTCAATATGAGTGTTAGGATGATTGTTAGGCATACTACCACACCTTACAACCCCTACGGCAACAACCTTAGCTTTCATGGCTAGGTGGCGTGACTTGTGAGAGAGTTTACTTGCCCAAGATCTAGCTCTGTATGTACTCCATCATTTTTGAGTGATTCAACAACTATTTTTCATAACAATTGATGACCTTTAAGTCCTCCATGCTCGTTACTCCAAGACTCCCTCTCTACTCCAGATCTAACATTTGCTATCCGAGCCAAGTTTTTCCAGTTTTAGCCAGGCTAGAATCAAACCTTGTCCAAATTTTCCAATCAACATCCACAAGACTAGCGTTCCAACGACACAAGATCACAAAGCTCCAACAGTTGGATTAGGAGTTATGCTCAAAACGAGGTCCACCAGGATTACAGTCTTCTGTATGCGTAAAATTGTCCTCTTGTGATGACCATTATTCTCGTGTTTCACTATCAAATTTAAAAAGTGGCACATGCAAATCATAGTATTTTTCCAAGCTATCTACTAGTTTAAAAATATTGCATTCTATTGATTGGTTTGGGATAAATGCCGTTTACAAGCTGGCTAATCTGAGTTGGAGTAGGAGCACAAGTATACCCTATTTTCAAGAGGGTATATGTTTAAAAATCCCCAGCTGATGACCCTTTATTATTGGATTATCCAGGATTTTGAGCTGAATTTTATAGTGGTAGGCTCCATTTCCCCAAATTCCCAGTCTACTGGCATCTACAATCCATTTTCCGATAGACAGATTTCATGTGGAAGCAGTAGCAGAAACAGGGATAGTGCCGCCATCCAAGGGCAATGCTGAACATCACCAAAGGTCAAAAGCGCAGTAGCAGGTGTTGTGATAGCAGCCCAACCTTTGGAGAGGCTGAAGCGACGTGCCAAATTCACATTTTGAAAGATCCATATCCACCTCCTTTTGGAGGAGAGGGATTTGAGGGAGGTGGTGTGCGGCAAGAAGTCAACTCTAAATTCACAAGCAACAGGCATCACAGCAATACAAGTGGTGGCAAGGATAAAGCCACAAGAGGGTGTAGCTGATGCAGGTTCATCTTTTGCTGCACCAATGGCATATGAGGAGTGGAAAAAAGGGTAGGTAGGTCTACAGGTTACTTATCAATAGTATCTCTGACCCACATCTTCAGTACATGAGTGACAAGGCTATTGCAAAGGAGGAACGGGATACGTGCAAAAAGTATAATAGCAAGGGCCTTGCATTCCTCGTGCTCTTAGAGAAGAAGATGATGGTGTTGAAAATGTAGGGTGCTGAAGGGATGGAGGTATTCCTGGATAGGACAAAGGAGCTGGCAAGCAGCCCAGAGCGGCCGACAACCCTTTGGAAGAGATATGATTCATCCTCCTCTTACTCATGGGACTTTCTACCAGCTACGATAGGGTGCGAGAGACACTGGAGTGCAAGCCAACTCTCGACGTTGACTTCATCTACACACCAAGTACAAGAAGGATTGGGTTGCAATGCAGGAAAGTGCAATTACTGCGACAGTAGTGAAGCAGCTTTTATGGCCACGAGCTCACGCAACCAGCAGTAGTATCGGTAGTCTGGGCAGCATAGAGGCAAGAAAAAAGACAAGTACAACTACTGCCTGAAAGAGGGGCACTATAAGAAAGAGTGCTTCGAGTTCAAGAGGGACCAGAAGGAGCAATAGAGGCAGCAGAAAATGAGCAAACTCTATAAGAGTAGCAGCAACAGTAGCAAAACCATGTTGGAGTTGTTGGAAAAGGGGCCATGCGGCTCAGTTTCAGGTCCAGACGAGCAAGTTCCACAAAACTACCAGGTGCCTACTCCGGTTGTCAATTTCACTTCACCATTGAAAAGATCAGGTGGCAAATTGTCCACGGTCCAAGTTTCAGATTGATCCAAGAGCTGGATTGGGAGATATGAATTTTCAAAGTTTCCGGGGTCATGGACCACCGATGTCTGGGTGACCATGGGTGACGGCTCCATGCCTTTGCTTGAGACAAGAAAAAGGCAAGAGGTCCAGAATCACGACCTGGAGGGAGAAATATCCAAAAAGGTCCTTGGTCTTAGGATTGCCTTGTCTGAGTGTGCTGACTAGGATAAACTACCTCTATTTTTTTGTTTTAGGTTATGTGAGATCCTTGTGTGCTAGCCATGGATACATGGCAATTCTCCATGGGATTGTGGTTTATGTCACCAGTAGGAGTGAGTCATAAGAGCATTCTCTAGTTCTCTAGGTCGTGTATGACTGGTCAACCTGATTGCTCGGCTGATTTTCTGTCTTGTGTGAGATTGTGGATTGTAGTGAGTAAGCCTTAGCCTCCATGGCTAAGTGGTGTGGCTTGTGAGAAGGTTGACTTGCTCAAGCTCTAGTTCTATATATACTCCATCATTTTTAGTGATTCAATAACCATTCTTCAGCACAACTGATGTCCTTTATATCCTATATACTCACTACTCCAAGACTCCCTCTCTCCTCCAGTTCCAACATTTGGCATCAGAGCCAAGTTCTGCCAGTTTCAAACAGCACAGGCCGTTACTTTGAGAGTGACGGGTTTGGGTCAAACCTTGACTACATGTGAAAATTGACCACACGGAGATTGCAAACATCCAACGGTCGGATTGAGAGTTATGCTCAAAACCGTAGGCCAGGGCTTCACTCTTCATTTTGAAGAAGACTATCGCCTTGTAATGACCATAACTCTCTTGTTTCTTTTTCAAAATTTAAACAGTAGTACATGCGAATTGTACTATTTTCCCTAAGCTTTCAATTGATGCAAAAGTATTTGCATTCCATTGATCAGTTTGGGAGAAACTTTGTTTATAAGGTGGCTCATCTGAGTTGGAGTAGGAGCAGAAGCATATCCTGTTTTGAAGAGGACATGTCTTCCAAAATCCTGTGTGGATGACCCTGTTCTATGGGTCAATCCGAAAGGTTTGGAGCTGTATTTTCTTGTGTTGTGCTCAATTTTTCCAAATTCATGGTCTGGTTGTATTTAAAGTCTATTTTTGGTGAGAAAGATTTCTGGTAGAAGTAGCAGTAGAAGTTGGGGTAGTACTGCCATCCAAGGGAAGCGCTAAGCATCACCAAAGGCAGCAACAGCCGTTATGACAGTAGGCCAGCCTTTAGAGAGGCTGGAGGGACGCGCCAATTTCACCTTTAAGAAGATCCGTACTCGTCTCCTTTTGGAGGAGAGGGGCTTGTGGGAGGTCGTGAGCAGCGACGAGTCAGCTCCAGATTCGCAAGTAACAGGTTTCACCGTAGCACACGTGGAGGCGCAGGTGACGCCGCAGAAGGGTGTAGCTAGTGCAGGTTCATCTGCAGCTATATCAGTGGTATATGAGGAGTGGAAGAAGAAGAACATGTAGGCGTACAGTTTACTTGTCAACACCATCTTCAACCCTCATCTTCAATACGTAAGTGACAAGGCTACTGCAAAGGAGGGTTGGGACACGTTGTGCAAGAATTATGAGAGCAACGATCCTTCATTCCTCATGCTTTTGGAGGAGAATATGATGGCATTAAAAATACAGGGTAGTGAAGGGATGGAGGCGTACTTGGACATGGCAAAGGAGCTCGCAAAGCAATTGAGAGAGGCGGGCAATCCTTTAGAAGATATGCACATCATGCGCCTCTTACTGAGGAGATTCTTAACCAGCTATGACATGATGCAAAAGACGTTGGAATGCCAGCCAAATCTCAACCTGAACTTCATCTATGCACACCTGGTGTAGGTGGAATTGCGTCATAATGCATCAAAGTGCAATGGTAATAGCTGCATTAAAGCAGTTTTTGTGGCCACAAGCTCACGCAACCAGCAACAGTAGCAGTATGGATAGCAAAGAGGTAAGAAAAAGGGCAAGTGCCACTATTGCCAAAAAGAGGGGCACTACAAGAAAGAGTGCTTCAAGTGCAAGAGGGACCAAAAGGAGCAGCACCAAGAGCAAAAGTAGTAGTCTCCACAATAGCATCTATAGAAATCACAATAGTGTCAGCAGCAGGAGTGAACCAGACCGGCGTGTGTCACTTTTACAACATGAACATGGCTAAGGAGGTGCACGACCGCCTCTTCATGGCGAAGTCCGACATGTCGCAGATGGAGAAGGTAGATCCGGCGTGGTACAAAGACGTAGGATTCACCAAGAGCATGACGTGTCACAAAGAGTGGTTTACGCAGCTGCTCTCTATTTCCCCCCGAACTATTGGTTTGGGTGATGATCGGGTGGTGTATGCTGAGGAGATAGGGATTGTGTAGATATGGTTGAAAACCCCACGTGACATTGAAGTGGGAGTATTCTATGACATGATGTTTATACATGATACTTTATTCAACCTCCTCTCAGTCTCCTCTCTAACCAAGACACGACTACGCATCGTCTTTGACGACCACCATGGCTACATACTCCACAAGGAAACTGGAGAGGAGTTGGCCAGGTCGGTGATAAAGGCAACATATACTGCCTGCAGGGGGCAACTAAGATCCCACATGAGCAGAGGCTTGCAGTAGTTGTACAGCCAATAGATGGCAAAATCTGGCATGTGCGGTATGGACACATTGGCATGCGCGTCTTGCAGCAACTTTAAGAAAAGCAGATGGTGTGTGACTTACCCACCATCTCCAACTTTGATCAACAATTATGCATCGGCTGTTTGGAGGGAACCGAGCATCGTGAGACATTTTATGGAGTAGGGGAACATGCAAAAGAGGTATTGGAGCTGGTCCACGCAGACCTGACTGGCCCGATGCAGACCCAGAGTTTTGGAAGCTCTAGGTATTCTCTGACCTTCATTGATAATTTTAGCTATTACACTGCTATGTACTTCCTTTTTTCTAAGGCCCGGTGCTTTGACAGGTTCAAGGAGTTCAAGGCAATGGTGGAGAACCAGACTAGTAAGACAATCAAGGTGTTGTGTAGCGACCATGGAAGAGAGTACCTAAAGAATAAGTTTTAGGACTACCTCGCACCAGCTGGCATCAAGGCGTAACGTACTGCGTCATACTTGCCGTAGCAAAATGGTGTAGCAGAACGTGCCAACCACACCATCGTGGAGTTGGCGTGCTCAATGTTGCACGTGGCTCATGTGATTTATGACTTCTGGACTGAAGCCGTGAACACTGCGATCTACATCAAGAATCATGGTCCAATTAAGGCACTAGAGCACATGACGCCATACGAGACGTGGTTCAGCAAGAAGCTGAGCGTAGGTCACCTTCCCGTATTTGCCAGCTTGACACAAATACACGTGCCAAAGGAGAAGTGGCAGAAGTGGGACGTAAAGAGTGCACAGATGCTGATGATCGGCTATGACTTGGCAAGCAAGACCTATTGCATCTACCCGAGGGATACAGGCCACGGCATCATCTCTAGGGATGTTGTCTTTAACAAAAGCAACGTTATCGGCATCAACATCATCTGTAAAGAGGCACCAGAACCAGCAATTGATGAAGCAGAGGGAGCAGATACTCTCCCGGACACCGTCTCTTCTGACTCTTCCTCTAGTGTGACAGTGGGAGAACCACTCTACTCTTCCATGTCTGATGTAGCAGATATAGCGGCCTCATCCACAAAAGCAAAAGAAGGAGATACAACACTACCCACAGCAGCATCGCACCAGGTGCCCGCAAACGCTCCAGCACCAGGTTGAAAGTATCCTCTGAGAGTGTGCTACAAGCGTGATGAGCGCGACCATTTTTGGATGCTACAAAAAACAGAAAAGATGAACGTTGCAGTTGCAGCGGACTTAGATGAGACGATGTCATATAAGGAGGTCATGGCAGCACTAGATGTAGCAGATTGGACACAAGCTGTACAAGAGGAGATACAGTCACAGCTAGACAATGGCACATAGGAGCTGACTGAGCGTCCACCTGGACGGAAGGTGATCAAGTGCAATTGGGTGTTCAAGAAAAAACGGGGAGCAGATGGACACCTGGAAAAATACAAGGCGAGGCTGGTCGTCAAGGGCTTCTCGCAGCAGGAGGGCATCGGCTATACAAAACACTTTGTCCCTGTTGCAAAATTTACCTCTGTGCGCACGCTCCTTTCTTATGTAGCAGGTGTAGACATCGAGATTCACCACATGGATATCATAAAGGCATTCTTGAATGGTGACTTGGAGGAGGAAATATACATGGAACAACAGGAGGGGTTTGTCATGGATGGCCAGGAGCACCTGGTTTCCAAGCTGCAAAAGTCCCTGTACGACGTGAAGCAAGCGTTGCGTGCTTGGTACCAAATATTGGATGCGCCGCTTCAGTGCATGGGGTTCAAGCGCATCAAGTGTGACTACAACGTCTATCGCTGGCAGTATGGACATGAGATCCTCATGATCATTGTCTATGTGGATGACATGCTCCTTCTTTCCAACAGTATGTCTGTACTGCACAAGTTTAAAAGGCCATGCAGGAGCATATCTAGATGTCTGATCTCGGGAAGGCGTCATACTTCCTTGGCATCTAGATGAAGCATGATCGCAAATCATGCTCTTTCTTGTTGCAACAGAGTCGCTATGTCAAGGATATCTTGTAACAGTTCGACATGGCAGATGCTAAACCCGTCGACACGCCGTTGGAGACGCGGCAGTATTTTGTGAACTATAGTAGAGAAGCACATACAGCTGAGTAATAGAAGTACCAGAGCACAGTCGGCAGTCTCATGTATTTGATGGTGGCAACCAGGGTGGACCTCACACAATCTGTGAGCTTTGTGAGCCGGCACAAGGCTAATCCCGGACCTGAGTACCAAAAGCCAGTGAAGCGGGTCTTTTGCTACCTTGCTGGAACCATCAACTTTGGCATCACTCAGAACGGTAATTACTGCAGCAGTATTGGCTACACAGCCATAGATTGGACTTCAAGTCCTGAGTGTCAACCGGCCTGAGGCAAACGGACTAGAAAACAGGGCCGATACAATAGCACCTGCCGTCTGCTCCTAGCATTTCAGCTAGGAGAAGATATCACCCTCAGGATCACGGTTCCACACTGAACAGTTCCTAGGCAATCACTTGCTAGCAATTGTGTCCACTTAACACTTGGTCACTTTCGCGCGAGGTGCTAGTCAAAGACTAACTCCTGGGGCTTAGACCAACCAGTGTCTTCTTTATACTGTTCCTTAGTTGGACAACTCTGTGAGGAGCATCTAAGACCAGATTGTGTAATTAGAATGAGGAATGAGCCTGGTACATATAGTCCTCGGCCTGGCTTCTAAGGTGTGTGGGCAGTGACACTTTTGGGGTGGTCACTCCAAACCACCTCACCAGTCCGCCAATTGGCGCATCCACTAACTGCCAAGTGGCGCACTCTCCTCATGCATGGAGAAATGTCTAAGAAACTTCCCCTGTGCTAGAAGGTCAAAAGACCTCCCGCGCACATCAAGGCTCAATCGCAGGACCTGTTGTCCCTAAGTCCAATATGCTATCCGTTGCGCTACACTTCTGGTGTCTCGCTTGGACTTGCACCACGAACAAGGTTTGGGGGACTTACTCCAAGGGAGCAGTNTCTTGTGGTGCCTTGATCTCATCAAGCAAACTGCGAAGCCACTGTGTTTCCTTGCAAACTTCGGAGAGTGCAATGTACTCCGCCTCAGCAGTAGAAAGCGAGACGCAGTCCTGCTTCCTGCTTGCCCATGAGACCGCACCACCGTTGAGAAGACAAACAAACCCTGAGGTGGACTTCCTGTCATTAATCCGTCCTCCCCAGTCCGCGTCGGTGTAGCATGTCAGCCGCAGCAAGTCTGATCCTTCTAGACCTCCAAACCGAAGTCCGACGTGCCGAGTCTTTTTGAGGTAGCGAAAAATCCGCTTCATGACTTGCCAATGTTCTGGCCCAGAGTTGGCCACAAACCTGCTCACCTGACCCACTGCAAAAGCAATGTCAGGTCGTGTTCCCACCATTGCATACATGAGGCTTCCGACGGCGGACTGGTATGGAATGTTTTGCATCTCCCGCCGGTCTGCCTCGTTGCTTGGTGACATGGAGGAGGAGAGCTTGCAGTCGTAGGGCATGGGGGTGCTGACGGGCTTGCAGTCCTCCATGTTGTAGCGCTTCAAGATGTCCATGATGTACTTGGTCTGGTTGAGCTCGATGGTGCCTGCTTTGCGGTTGCGGTGAACAGCAATCCCGAGGTAGTACTCGAGAGGTCCCATGTCCTTCATCTTAAATCTGCTGGCCAGATTTTTCTTGAAGTCCGTGAGGGCCTCCTGCAAGGAAGAACACATGATAAGATCATCCACGTACAACGCCACAAGTAGCAAGCCACGTTCGTCCTCCCGCACATAGACGCTAGGGTCATTTTTGCAATGTGCGAAGGAGATCTCAGCCATGAAGCTGTCCATCTCCTTGTACCAGATCCGTGGGGCCTGTTTCAGCCCGTNATGCTATCCGTTGCGCTACACTTCTGGTGTCTCGCTTGGACTTGCACCACGAACAAGGTTTGGGGGACTTACTCCAAGGGAGCAGTGCATGCCCAACCTGTCCGTCAACCCATAGCAGTGGCCATGGGGCATAGAAGAACAACAATCTCTCCCTTGCACCGTAGGCCACCTGCTGTGGTAGTTTTCTTCGGCATGAACCCGTAGCTCTATGTTGTGTTTGTGCATGTCAGTTTTCTTGGTCTTTAGTTCTCATCTCTTGCATCCACCATGCCGACTCCTGGAGCACCTGCAACATGCAAGTCGCTCTCTAGCGGCTTTGTCAAGAAGTCCGCAAGCATTTTCTTGGTTGCGACGTGCTCCAGTTCCACGACACCCTTGGCGATAAGGTCACGTGAGTAGTGGTATCGAATATCGATGTGCTTTGTATGCCGGGAGATCATGTCGTCCTCTGCCATAGCCATGGCACTTTGGTTGTCGATGCGGATGACCGTTGCCTCCTCTTGTGGTGCCTTGATCTCATCAAGCAAACTGCGAAGCCACTGTGTTTCCTTGCAAACTTCGGAGAGTGCAATGTACTCCGCCTCAGCAGTAGAAAGCGAGACGCAGTCCTGCTTCCTGCTTGCCCATGAGACCGCACCACCGTTGAGAAGACAAACAAACCCTGAGGTGGACTTCCTGTCATCAATCCGTCCTCCCCAGTCCGCGTCGGTGTAGCATGTCAGCCGCAGCAAGTCTGATCCTTCTAGACCTCCAAACCGAAGTCCGACGTGCCGAGTCTTTTTGAGGTAGCGAAAAATCCGCTTCACGACTTGCCAATGTTCTGGCCCAGGGTTGGCCACAAACCTGCTCACCTGACCCACTGCAAAAGCAATGTCAGGTCGTGTTCCCACCATTGCATACATGAGGCTTCCGACGGCGGACTGGTATGGAATGTTTTGCATCTCCCGCCGGTCTGCCTCGTTGCTTGGTGACATGGAGGAGGAGAGCTTGCAGTCGGAGGGCATGGGGGTGCTGACGGGCTTGCAGTCCTCCATGTTGTAGCGCTTCAAGATGTCCATGATGTACTTGGTCTGGTTGAGCTCGATGGTGCCTGCTTTGCGGTTGCGGTGAACAGCAATCCCGAGGTAGTACTCGAGAGGTCCCATGTCCTTCATCTTAAATCTGCTGGCCAGATTNTACCCTCGGGTGCTTTGACACCTTCCGGTACCTCCATTAGCACCTCCTTGTCGAGCTTCCCATAAAGGAAGGCTGTCTTCACATCCATCTGGTGGATCTCAAGGTCTTTGGCGGCAGCGACAGCAAGCAGGGACCTGATGGAGGCAAACGTGACGACCGGTGCGAAGGTCTCATCGTACTCAGAACCTGCGCGCTGTGAGAACCCTTTCGCCACGACCCTTGCCTTGTACTTGTCGATGCTATCATCTTGCTTCCGCTTCAACCTGAGCACCCACTTTGAGGCCACCACGTGAGCGTTAGCGGGTCTGTCCACCAGCACCCATGTGCCATTTTCTTCGATGGACGGGAGCTCGCTGTCCACCGCCTCCTTCCACTTGGCCGCATCGGGCCTTGCCAGCGCTTCAGCCACAGTGAGCGGCTCTCCCTGAGCCAAACAGGACCAGCTCAGTCCAGTCCAGCTTCCAGTGTCAGCGTCGTACTTTGGAGTTTGTTTTCTTTGTCGTGTGCTGCGACGTTGCATTGCTGGTGGATGTTTGCCATGCTGTTTCTCCTGTGGTGTTGGCTGCCCTGGAGTTGAATTTTCCTCTTTTGAAGAGCCACTGGCCTCCGAGCTGGTCTCAGAGGCCTCGGACGTCTCCGACTCTGTGTCGGAGCTCGCCGCTGCGTCAGCCTACGCAGCTGCTCCCCCTGGCACTCCACTCTTCTTCACGGCCTGCCGCACGGGCACCACTTGCCAGTTTTCAGGAGCTTGATCTCCTGACTCTAGCAGCACCAACCACTCTCCCTGTTTTGGAGCTTCCGTGGGATCAAGCATCTCTTCCTTGCCTGGTTTCCTCTCGTCAAAGGGTACATCCCGGCTGGTGATGAGTCTTCTTCCTGCCAGGTCCCACAAGCGATATGTCTTGTGGGCCGTCTCATAGCCCACCATAACGCACTTTCGTGCTCTTGAATCCAGCTTGCCGGCACCCTCACCCGCCTGGACCTTTGCCCATGCGGTGCAGCCGAATACCTTCAGGTGTGATGCGTCCGGCTTCTTCCCTGACCAAACTTCTTGTGGTGTCATCTGTTGCTTTCCCTTCTTCTTTCTGCGCCTGCCCAGAGCAGCCGCAGGAGTCAGGTTGAGGAGATAGCATGCCGTTCTTGCCGCTTCCGTCCAGAACCGCGGTGGAAACTTTGCATCAAAGAGCATGCTACGCACCATGCCGAGGATGGTCTGATTCATCCGTTTGGCAACACCATTGCTCTGCGGCGTGTAAGGCGTTGTGGGCTGGTGGCTGATCCCATATTGCCTCAACCAGCCCTTGCATGCCTCGTACTCTCCACCGTTGTTGCTTCGCATCGCTTTGACTTTCTTTCCGGTCTGCCGCTCGACCATGGCGACAAACTCTTGCAACTTTTCTCTGACCTCTCCCTTTGCTTTGGGGAAGAAGATCCACACCTTGCGGCTGTGGTCATCTATGAAGGTCAGAAAATACTTGCTACCACCATTTGACGCCGTGCGAAAGGGTCCGCACACGTCGGTGTGAATGAGGTCAAGGGCTGATTCTGCGCGGCGACAATTGCGCTCAAAGCGCGTTCGCTTGGTCTTGCCTTGGAGGCAAGGTTCACACAGGCTGCCACATCCAACCGCATCCTTCTTGCAACCATCCATGCCACGGACCAGCTGTTGTTGCTGGATGACTTGGAGTGTGCTGTTTGCCACATGCCCAAAGCGTCTATGCCACAGATCAGCGTCTTCGTCTTTTGCGGCAGAGGATGCTTTTTCAGTTTTCGTTGGTGTGCTCTCCTNGGTTTGCCGCAAAGGAGGGCATGTAGACCACGTCACGTAGCCGTAGATCCTTCTCTGCACCATTAAGGTTGATGCTCACCAGCTTGTCTCCCACGCCCTTTGCGTTGACGACACTGCCGTTTGCACATCTGAACCGCCGATCGGTGGGGCCGATGGAGACAAATCCAGCCTGGTCGTTGCTGGAGTGATGATCGGTGCCGGAGTCGAGCCCAAAAGCTCCTGGCCTGAGCAGCGCCGCTCCTTTTGCTGGAGGCGTGCTCTGTGCCATCATGTTGGTGGCTTCTTTGCCACCCTTTTTGTTGCCTTTGTTCCCACCGCTTCCGCCGTCTTCCTTCTTTGGCGACCTGCACTCTCTTGCCCAGTGCCCAGGTTTGCCGCAGTTGCGGCAGTTACCCTGTCGCTTGGGAGCCTTGCCGCCATTGTTGCCTCCGCCGCCACCGCTTCCGCTGCCGCCTTTCTGACCAGAGGCTGACCCTTTGCTCCCGCGGCCACCGTAGCGTGCGGCATAGGCTGAGAAGTTAGCCTCACTTCCGCTGCGGCGCATGGCCTCATTTCGCACGTACTCGGACACTGCCGTGTACGTCAGGTCGTCCTCCTTCCAGCCGCCCATGACGGTGATCATTGGACTCCAGCTCTCCGGTAGCGCCATGAGGAGGATCATGGCTTGCATGTTCTCGTCAAGGTCCCAGTTCATCTGGCGAGCCTCGCCAAGGAGTCCTTCAAACTCCTGTAGGAAATCGGGGATTGATTCGCCCTCATTCACCCGCATGCTGATCAGCCGTTGTAGGATGAATAGTCTGTTCGCGAGGGAGGTGGATTGGTGCACGCGCTTGAGCTTGTCGTAAGCTTCGAAAGCCAGCGTGTACCCGGCAATGATGGGAACATACTTCTTGGCTATCGCGTTGCTAAGGAATGACATGACAATATCATTTTGATCCATCCAAGCCTCATGCTCAGATGTGCCTTCCACGGGAACCTGCTCCTCTCCCTTCAGTAGCTTGATGAAGCCGCGCACTTTCATCGCCAGCTCAAACTGCAATCTCCAAAGGGGGAAGTCAATCCCCTCAAAAATGGGGATTCCTCCCAGGGGTCCAAGACCTTGCGGCAGTGACATAACACTCACATTTGCTCCAGTGGTCTGCCCTGTGGTAGCCACTGTTGAGCTTGAGGACTGCCCTGCGGCAGCCCCCACTCCTCCCGATGGGTCAACCATTTTAGTTGCCCTTGTCTGCTTCCCACGTCTCTGCTGCGTTGAGGCCGATGTAGGCTGATNTCTTGGCTATCGCGTTGCTGAGGAATGACATTACAATATCATTTCGATCCATCCAAGCCTCATGCTCAGATGTGCCTTCCGCGGGAACCTGCTCCTCTCCCTTCAGTAGTTTGATGAAGCCGCGCACTTTCATCGCCAGCTCGAACTGCCATCTCCAAAGGGGGAAGTCAATCCCCTCGAAAATGGGGATTCCTCCCAGGGGTCCAAGACCTTGCGGCTGTGACATAGCACTCACATTTGCTCCAGTGGCCTGCCCTGTGGTAGCCACTGTTGAGCTTGAGGACTGCCTTGCGGCAGCCCCCACTCCTCCCGATGGGTCAACCATTTTTGTTGCCCTTGTCTGCTTCCCACGTCTCTTCTGCGTTGAGGCCGATGTAGGCTGATGTTAGCTGATGTCTGCTACCGGTTTTAGGATGTAGATCCGTTGCTTACCCCTGCAGCCGATGTTCACCTACAGACAGAGAATAAATCTACACCAACACACCCAGGGTCTTGCCACCAAGGGCAGAGCTTGTCCTGGTTGGGACACAAGGGTCGTGCCTCCAAGGGCAGAGCTTGTCCTTAGTCCCTGTGTGCTAAATGCTAACCAAGCCGTTGGATCTGATGAAGCTGATGGAGCTGATGGAGTTGATGGAGCCGGCGTGTGCACCTGGAGAGAGCGTACCAGAGTTGAGCGAAGCGTGCCTTACAACTGGTCAGTGTGGGCCCATAACCCTTTGTCAACCGGCCTGAGGCGAACGGACTAGAAAACAGGGCCGACACAATAGCACCTGCCGTCCGCTCCTAGCATTTCAGCTAGGAGAAGATATCACCCTCAGGATCACGGTTCCACACTGAGCAGTTCCTAGGCAATCACTTGCTAGCAACTGTGTCCACTTAACACTTTCGCACGAGGTGCTAGTCAAAGACTAACTCCTGGGGCTTAGACCAACCAGTGTCTTCTTTATACTATTCCTTAGTTGGACAACTCTGTGAGGAGCATCTAAGGCCAGATAGTGTAATTAGAATGAGGAATGAGCCTGGTACATATAGTCCTAGGCCTGGCTTCTAAGGTGTGTGGGCAGTGACACTTTTGGGGTGGTCACTCCAAACCACCTCACCAGTCCGCCAATTGGCGCATCCACTGACCGCCAAGTGGCGNTGCTAGCAACTGTGTCCACTTAACACTTGGTCACTTTCGCGCGAGGTGCTAGTCAAAGACTAACTCCTGGGGCTTAGACCAACCAGTGTCTTCTTTATACTGTTCCTTAGTTGGACAACTCTGTGAGGAGCATCTAAGGCCAGATTGTGTAATTAGAATGAGGAAGGAGCCTGGTACATATAGTCCTAAAACTGGCTTCTAAGGTGTGTGGGCAGTGACACTTTTGGGGTGGTCACTCCAAACCACCTCACCAGTCCGCCAATTGGCGCATCCACTGACCGCCAAGTGGCGCACTCTCCTCATGCATGGAGAAATGTCTAAGAAACTTCCCCTGTGCTAGAAGGTCAAAAAACCTCCTGCGCACATCAAGGCTCAATCGCAGGACCTGTTGTCCCTAAGTCCAACATGCTATCCGTTGCGCTACACTTCTGGTGTCTCGCTTGGACTTGCACCACGACCAAGGTTTGGGGGACTTACTCCAAGGGAGCAGTGCATGCCCAACCTGTCCGTCAACCCATAGCAGTGGCCATGGGGCATAGAAGAACAACACTGAGGACCGCAAATCCATCTTTGGACATGTGTTCCTCATGAATTGCGGGACCATCAGTTGGTGCAGCAAGTAAGAGTTGGTCGTGGCCACCTCAAGCACAGAAGTTGAGTACAACTCTCTCACCTTTGGACCCAAGGACACAGTTTGGCTTCAGCGTCTCATGGCAGAGATGAGTGGGAGCGTAGCAGCTCCATTTTTCATGCGCATCGACAACCAGAGCGCAATCGCACTCACCAAGAACATTGAGCACCATACTCGCACCAAACGCATCAACATTGCCTATCTTTTCATCAGACACATGGTGCTAGAGGGTGCTATTAAGCTGGAGTTTACTCCAACAAGCAAGCAAGTCGCTGATTTATCCACCAAGCCGGTGAAGCATGAGAAGCAGTAAATCTGCACGAAGGCATGTGGACTCACCCCACTCTGCCTGCGGCAAAGAAAGAGATTGTTGGAAAAAGGGTCATCCAGCTCAGTTTTAGGTCCACAAGAACAAGAGCAGGTACTAGATGCCTGCTCCGATCGTCCATCTAAATTCACTAATGGAAATATCTGGTGGCAAATTGTCTATAGTCCAAGTTTCAGGCTGATCTAAAGGTCAGATTGGGAGATATGAATTTTCCAAGTTTATGGGGTCAGGAATCACTGATGTCTTGGTCACCATGGATGACGGCTCCATGCCTTAGCTTGAGAAAAGAAAAAGGCAAGAGGTCCTGGCTAAAGACCTCATGGGAGAAATATCCAAGAAGGTCCTTGGTCTGAGGATTGCCTTGTCAGAGTGTGCTAACTAGGATAAAAGCATCTCTCCTTATCTTTTAGGTGAGCTGAGATCCTTGTGTGCTAGCCATGGACACATGGTGATTCTCCATGGGATTGTGGGTTATGTGACCACTAGGAGTGAGCCATGAGAGAATTCTCTAGCTCTCTAGGTTGTGTGTGAATGGCCAGCCTGATAGGCGTATTTCCTCTCTTGTGTGAGATTGTGGACTCTAGTGCGTGAGCCTTAGTCTCCATGACTAAGTGGTGTGGCTTGTGAGAGGACTGACTTGCCCAAGCTCTAGCTGTATATGTACTCTATCATTTTGAGTGATTCAATAACCATTTTCAGTACAACTGATGGCTTTTCATTCCCACATGCTCCCTGCTCCAAGGCTCCCTCTCTCCTCTATATCCAATAGGAGTGCGCCACTTTGGCAACATGAACCTGGCCAAAGAGGTATACGACAGCCTCTTCATGGCAAAGTCTGACATGTCACAGGTCGAGAAGGCAGACTTGGCATATTACTAGGACTCAAGATACACAAAACATCCGATGCACCACAAAGAGTGCTTCTTGTAACTTCTGTCAATTCCCCCTCACCCTATTACTTTGCATGATGATAATGTGGTATATGCAAAGGAGCTTGGAATTATGGAGATGTGGTTGGAGACCAAGCGTGGCATTAAAATGGGAGTGTTCCATGGTGTGCTGTATGTACTTTATGCTTTATTCAACCTCCTCTTAGAGTCTTGCAGTAGTAATGCATGCAATGGATGGTGAGATCTCGCATGCACGCTACGACCACATCGGCATGTATGCCTTACAACAGCTTCAAACAAAACATATAGTGTATGAGTTATCTACCATCTCCAAGTTTGATTAGCAGTTGTGCCTCGGCTATTGGGAGAAGTACCGCGACGCGTTCTCTGGAGTAGGAGAAGAAATAAAGGAGGTGCTAGAGCTAGTCTATACAGATTTGTGGGGGCGGATACAAACCCATAGCTTTGGGGACTTAATGTACTTCCTAATATTTATTGATGATTTCAGCCGTTACATTGCTATGTATTTCATTCCTTACAAGGACCAGTGCTTTGACAGGTTCAAGGAGTTAAAGGCAATGGTGGAAAACCAGACTGGCAAGAAGATCAAGGCACTGCGCAACGACCGTGGCGGAGAGTACCTGAGCAAAGAGTTCAAAGACTACCTCATAACAAAAAGCATCAAGGAATAGCGCATTGAGCCATACTCGCCGCACTAGAACAGTGTACGAGAATACACCAACCATACCATCGTGGAGTCAACGTGCTCCATTCTACACATGGCTAAGCACATATGACTTATGTACCAAAGCCATTAGCACTGTGGTCTACGTGAAGAACCATAGAGAAGATGACGCTTTACGACATGTGGGTTGGCAAGAAGCCAAGCGTAGGTGATCTTTGTGCATTTTGTAGTATGGCACACATGCACGTACCAAAGGAGAAGCGATAGAAGTGGGACACGAAGAGGGATACAGGCCACGTCATCTACGAGATGGCACGTATCTGGTAGATGCTAATGATCGGCTATGACATGGCAACTAAAGCCTATTGCATCTACAAGAGGAATACATGGCACGTCATCATCTCCAGAAAGATCATATTCAACAAAAGTAACGACATCGACACCAATATCATTTACGAAGAGGCAGCAGAACTAGTAGCTGACAAAGTAGTGGGAGCAGACACGCTCTCTGACCCCGTCTCTCTCGACCCTTCCTCTACTGTGACAATCGGAGAACCACTCTACTCCCATGTCTGCTATAATAGATATTGTGGCCTCATCGGCAAAAGCAGAGAAAGGAGATGCAGCACTACCAGCAGTAGCGGTTGTGCCAACAGCATGGTGCCAATCGTCCGCTAATGCTCAAATACCAGGTCGCAGGTATCCTTTTAGGACGTGCTATAAGCCTGGTGAGGGCGGCCATTTCTGGACGCTACAAAAGCTTGAACAGATGAACGGCCCATTTACAAAAAAATCAGATAAGCCGACGTCATACAAGGATGCCATGACTGCACGAGATGTAGCAAATTCGATATTAGCTGTGTAGCAAGGAATACAGTCCTAGCTAGACAACAACACGTGGGAGCTAACTAAGCGTCTACCTGGACAAAAGGTGGCCAAGTGCAAGTGGGTGTTGAAGAAGAAGCGAGGAGCGGATGACAACGTGGAAAGTACAAAGCAAGGCTGGTTGCGAAGGGCTACTCACAGTTGGAAGACATTGACTACACAGAGGCTTACCTCTACTGCAAAGTTTGCCTCTGTGCACATGCTCTTCTCTTATGCAGCAGCTGAGGACTTCGAGGTTCACCACATGGATGTCAAGACATCATTCTTCAATGCTGACTTGGAAGACAAAATCTACATGGAATAGCCTAAGGTATTCATCATGGATGGCCAAGAACACTGGTTTGCAAACTGTAGAAGATGTTATACGGCCTCTAGCATGTGTGGTGTACTTGGAACCAGAAGTTATATGCGGTGGCCGTGTGCATGGGATTTGAGCATAGTGAGTGTAACTACAGCATGTACCATTAGCAACATGAGCATGAGATCCTCATCATCATTATCAGTGTAGATGACATGCTCCTCATTTCATATAGTATGTCTATGCTGTAGGAGTTCTAACTTGGAGCTATACGAGAGATGAGGCCTTAAAGTAGCGAGTACATGGGACTAAAAGGGCATCCCTTATGCTGAAGAATGGTTGTTGAATCACTACAAATGATGGAGTACATATAGAGCTAGAGCTGGGGCAAGGAAGCCCTCTCTCAAGCCATACCACTTAGCCATGGTGGCTAAGGATCACACACTAGAGTCCACAATCTCATACAAGACAAACAATCAGCGTAGCAATCAGGCTGACCAGTCAGATGACCTAGAGTGCTAGAGCATGCTCTCGTGGCTCACTCCCAATGGTCAAAGAACTCACAATTCCATTGAGAATTTCCATGTATCCATGGCTAGGACACAAGGATCACACATCACCAAACAAGTAAAAAGAGGTACCTTTATCATAGTCGGTACACACTTACAAGGCAAATCTCAAACCAAGGACGTTTTTGGATATTTCTCCCATCAGGAATTGACTCTGGACCTCTTGCCTTTTTCTTTTCTCAGACTAAGGCATGGAGCCGTCACCCATAGTGACCCAGACATCGGTAGTCCATGATCACGGAAGCTTCCAAAATTCATATCTCCCGATCTGACCGTTGGATCGACTGGAAACTCGGACCGTAGAAATTTTACCACGTGAAGTCAATGACGAAGTCTGATTGACAATCGAAGTAGGAATCTTGGGTTTTCCTGAAACTTGCTCCTGTGGACTTGAAACTGAGTTGGATGGTCCTATTCTCAACATTGAAGGAGGCCATGCAGGAGCGCTTCCAGATGTTTGATCTCGGGGAGGTGTAATACTTCCTCGACATCCAGATCACGCGTGACCTCAAATCATGCTCTCTCTCTCTCTCTCTCTCTCTGTGTAGCAGAGTCGCTACATCAAGGACATCTTACAATGGTTTGGCATGGTAGAGACCAAACCCATGGGCACGCCGCTGGAGACACGGCAATGCCTCATGACGTTCACTCGAGAAGTAGATACAGCTTAGCGACAGACGCACCGGAGTACCGTCGGCAGTCTTATGTACGTGATGATGGCAACCAGGCCAAACCTAACACAGGCTGTGAGCGCTGTGATCCGGCACAAAGCTAATCCCGGACCTGAGCACTTGAAGGCAGTGAAGTGGATCTTTCGCTACCTTGCTGGAACCATCAAGATTGGTATCACCTAGAACGATAACAACAACAGCATCATCAGCTATATTGATGCAGATTGGGATTCAAACTTTGAGAACCGCAAGTTCATCTCTAGACACGTGTTTCTCATGAATGAAGGTTGTATCAGCTTGTGTTGTAAACAACAGGTGGTCATGGTACATAAAGCACAGAAGCAGAGTATGTCTCTCTCAGTTTTGGAGCCAAGAAAGCAATTTTGCTTGAGCGTTTCATTGCAAAGATGAGTTGAAGTGCAGTTGTTCCAGTTCCGATGTGCATAAGCAACCAGAGCAAATGTGCATTCGCCAAGAATCCCGAGCACCATGCTCGCAACAAGCACATCAACATCGCATGTTACTTCATCAGGCACATGGTGTAGGAGGATGCTATCAAGCTAGAGATCACTCTAACTGGCAAATAGGTCGTTGATTTCATACACCAAGCCAATGACTCATAAAAAGCAGCGGTTTTGTATGAAGGCATGTAGACTCATCCCACTCTAACTACGGCAAAGTGGGAGGTTGTTAGACATAGGGCCTTCCCGCTCAATTTCATGTCCACAGGATCAAGGTCCCAAGAAACTACTAGATTCTTGTACGGATTGTCAATCGGAATTCACCATTCAAAAGATCAGATGACAAGTTGTTTATGATCCAAGTTTCAAGCTGATCCAATGGTCAGATTAAAAGATATGAATTTTGAAAGTTTTTGAGGTCATGGACCGTTGCTAACTGGGTGACTATGGGTAACGGCTTCATGACTTAGCTTAAGAGAAGAAAAGAACATGAGGTCCATGATCTAGACGTGATGGGAGAAATATCCAAAAATGTCTTTGGTCTTGTGAATACCTTGTCAGAGAATGCTTACAAGTATAAAAGTACGTTTCCTTACTTTTTAGATGAGGTAAGATCCTTGTGTGCTAGATGGCCAGTCTCTATGGGATTGTGACTTATATGACCACTAGGAGTGTACCATGAGAGTATTTTCTAGCTCTATAGGTTGTGTGTGAGTGGTCAGCCTGATTTGTAGCTTGATTTTCTCTCTTGTGTGAGATTGTAGACTCTAGTATGTCAGCCTTAGCCTCCATGGCTAAGTGGTGTGACTTATAAAAGGGCTGACTTACCCAAGCTCTAGCTTTATATATACTCAATCATTTTTTACTGATTTAACAATCATTCTTTAGCACAAATGATGCCCTTTCAGACCCACATGCTTGTTGCTCCAAGGCTTACCTGTCACTTTCAAAGTGACGGCCTGTGCTGGATGAAACTGATAGAGATTGCCTCGTATACCAAATATTGGATTTCAATAAGAGAGGGGGCCCTGGAGCAGCGAGCATATGGGGTTAAAAGAACATGAGTTGGGCTGAAGAATGGTTATTCAATCAATCAGAATGATGGAGTACATAAGGAGCTAGAGCTTGGAGTACAAGTCAGCCCTCTCACTAGCCACACCACTTAGCCATGGATGCTAAGGCTCACACACTACAGTCCATAATCTCACATAGGAGAGGAAATTAGCCTAGCAATCAGGCTGACCAGTCACGCACAACCTAGAGGGCTAGAGAATACTCTCATGGCTCACTCCCAATGGTCACACAACGTTTAGAATTTCATTTTTCTCCATCCAACTGTTGGATTGGCCAAAACGTTGGACCATTGACAAATAGCCACCTGATCCTTTACATGGTGAAGACAATTTGTTAATTGGGCTAGGCATTTGGTAACTTTAATATGCCTGTTCATGTGGAACTCTGTTGAGCCAGATGATCCCATTTCTAATAGCAGTAGAGGAGACCACTGCAAGCATGGTCAGTGAAGAAGCCATGAGAGAATTCTCTAGCTCTCTAGGTTTTCTGTGACTGGTCAATCTGGTCAGCGTGATTGCTCGGCTGATTTCCTCTCTTGTGTAAGATTTTGGACTCTAGTGTGTGAGCCTTAGCCTCCATGGATAAGTGGTGTAGCTTGTGAGAGGGCTGACTTGCCCAAACTCTAGCTCTATATGTACTCCATCATTTTGAGTGATTCAGCAACCACTCTTCAGCACACCTGATGCCCTTTCAGTCCCACATGCTCGCTGCTTGAAGACTCCCTCTCTCCTCAAGATCCAATGTTTGGTATCAGAGCCATGTTCAGCCAGTTTCAGCCAGCACAGGCGGTCACTTTGAGAGTGACGGGACATGCATGTATGTATGTATGTTTGTATGTATGTATGTATGTATGTATGTATGTAAGTATGTATGTATGTATGTATGTATGTATGTATGTATGTATGTATGTATGTATGCTTGTATGTGCATGTGTGTATGCATGTCTGGACACCCAGGCACCGGCGGTCGATGACCCCAGAAAATGTGAAAATTCATATCTCTGAATCCGATCGTTGGATCAGCTTGATACGTGGACCGTGGTGGTGAAGTCGGATTGACGATCGGAGAAGGTATCTGGTAGTTTCATGGAACTTGCTCCTATGGACCTGAAACTGTGCCGGATGGCTCCTTTCCAACACGATTTGCGGTCATGTGTGATCTTGATCAGATATCAGGAATTGCTCATGCATGGCTTCCTTGAAATCCTCTAGTGTGGACATGGTGCTGGAAAGGAGGAACATGTCATCCACATAGACAATGATCATGAGGATCTCATGCCCATGCTGCAAGTGATAGATGTTATAGTCTACTCGCTGTGCTTGAACCCCATGAATTGCATCGCCACATCCAAATTCTGGTTCGAAGCACACAACGCTTGCTTGAGGCCATACAGTAACTTCTGCAGCTTACAAACTAGGTGCTCCTTCCCATCCATGACGAACTCCTTTAGCTTCTCCATATAGATTTCCTCCTCCAGGTCACCATTCAAGAATGTTGTCTTGACATCCATGTGGTGAATCTCGAAGTCCTCAGCTGCTACATAAGAGAGGAGCGTGTGCACAGAGGTAAACTTTGCAACAGGGGTAAAGGTTTTTATGTAGTGGATACCATGCTACAACAAGTAGTCCTTGGCGACCAGCCTCGCTTTGTATTTTTCCAGGTCGCCACATGCTTCCTGTTTCTTCTTGAATACCCACTTGTACTTGATCGCCTTACCATCAGGTAGACGCTCAGTCAGCTCCCATATGCCGTTGTCCATCAATGACTATATTTTTTTGTACGGCTCGTGTCCAATTGACTGTATCTGGTGCAACCATGGCCTCCTTGTATGACGTTGGCTCATCTAAATCTACTACAACTGCAACATTGAACTGTTCAGATATCTGCAGTATCAAAAAATGACCACACTTATCAGGCTTGTAGCACACCCTGAGATGGTACCTGACATGGTGTTGCTGGCATAACTACTGATGCTGGTGGTACTACATCTTCTCTTTATCCGGTTTTACGGATGAGGTTGCTGTATTTGCTGTATCAGATATGGGAGAGTGGCCTGGTTCTCCCATTATCACAATGGAGGAAGGATCAGGAGAAACAAGGTTAGAAAAATTGTGTGCTCCTACAGCTTTGTCGGTTCCTGGTTCTGCTACCTATTTTTAGATGATGTTGGTACCAATGATGTTGCTTTCGTTGAAGACGACGTCGCTAGAGATGATGACGTGGCCAATACCTCTCTGGTAGAGGAGATAGGCGTTGCTTGCAACATCATAGCCGGTCATCAGTATCTGTGCGCTCTCGGCATCCAATTTCTGCCACTTCTCTAGCACGTGCATGTGTGCCAAACTGCCAAATACGCAAAGATGACCCACGCTCGGCTTCTTGCGGAACCACGCCTCGTACAAAATCATTTGCTCGAGAGCCTTAGTTAGACTACAGTTTTTGATGAAGACCGCAGTGCTCACGGCTTCAGTCCACAAGTCGTAGGTCAGCTCAGCTGCGTGTAGCATGGAGCACGCCGACTCAACGATGGTGTGGTTGGCGCATTCTGTTACACCATTCTGCTACAACAAGTATAGCGCAGTACACTGTCTTGATGCAACCTGCTACGAGGAAGTCTTGGAACTCCTTGCTCAGGTACTCTCCACCGCGGTCGCTGTATAGTGCCTTGATCTTCTTACCGGTCTGGTTCTCTAGCATGACTTTGAACTCCTTGACCCTGTGAAAGCACTGGTCCTTAGAAGCAAGAAAGTACACCACAGTATAACGGCTGAAATCATCTATAAATGTTAGGAAGTACTTAGAGCCTGCAAAGCTCTAGGTCTGCATCGACCCATACACGTCTGTATGGACCAGCCCCAGCACCTCCTTTGTACATTCTCTAGCTCTAGAGAACACCTCGCGATACTGCTTCCCCTCTATACAACGGATGTACAACAACTGCTCAAAGTTAGAGATGGTGTGCAAGTCGTGTACCATCTACTTTGCTTGAATCTGCTATAAGGAACGCATGCGGATGTGGCTGTAGCATGCATGCCAGATCTTGCCATCTGTCGCCTACACTACTACTACAAGACTCTACTAACGTGGAACCTTCATCGCTCCCAACAGGTACTTCATGTCACCCTCCTTGACCGACCTGACCAGTTCCTTTCCTGTATCCTTGTTGAGGATGTAGCCATAGTCATCATCGGAGACGAGGTGTTGTCTTATGTTTTAAAAAGAGGAGATTGAGAGGAGGTTGAATGCAGCATCAGGTACACACAGTACGCCATGGAAAGCTCCCACTTCAATGCCATACTGGGTCACCATACACACCTCCACAATCCCAATCACCTCACCATTCACCACCTGATGATCATCCAAAGCAATAGGTCAAGGGGGCACTGAGAGCAGATGCGTAAACCACTCCTTGTGATACATCGGACTCTTGTTACACCTTGAGTCCTTGCATCACGCCAGATCCGCCTTTTTCATGTATGACATGTCGGACTTTGCCATGAAGAGCCGGTTACACACCTCGTTGGTCACGTTCACATTACCAAAGTGGCGTACGCTGATCTGGTTTTTTTGCTATGTTTGCTGATAGTCTTATGACTACTGTCCTGTTACTATGGAGGCTGTTGTTTCTGCTGCTGTTACGAGGACTGCTGCTGCTCCTTCTAGTCCCTCTTGAACTTGAAACACTCTTTTTTGTAGTGCCCCTCTTTGTGGAAATAGTGGCACTTGGCTTTCTTCTTGCCTCTCTAGTCCCTCTGTCCCACACCTTCTAGTATCTCTTGAACTTGAAACACTCTTCTTCTAGTACTACTGCTGCTCCTTCTATTCCCTTTGTCCTTCTTCTTCCACTCCTCATATGCCATTAGTGTAGCTACAGATGAACCTATACCGACTACACTGTTCTGCCGCGTCACCCCCGCCACCACCCGTGTTGCGTTGATGCCTCTTGCTTGTGGATCTGGAACTAACTTGTTGCCACTCACCACCTCCTACAAGCCCCTCTCCTCTAAAAGGAGGCACGTATGGATCTTCCAAAACTTGAACTTGGCGTATTCCTCGAGCCTCTCCAAAGGTTGGGTTGCTTTCAGAACGACTCCTGCCATTTTGAGCCTTGGTGATGCTCACCGCTTTCCATGAATGGCGGTGCTACCCCTGTTTCTACTGCTGCTTCCGCTTGAAATCTGTCTGACGGAAAATGGATTGTATATACTAGCAGACTAAGAAATTTGAAAAACAGAGCCCACTACTGGAAAATTCAGCCCAGAACCTTTTGGATCCACGCATAAAAGAGGATCATTAACAGGGGATTTTGAAATATATGCCCTCTTGAATAAACGGTATGCTTATGCTCCAACTCCAACTCAGATCAGCCAGCTCGTAAACGTTGTTTCTCCCAAACGAATGAATGGAATACAAATATGTTTTCACCAATGGAAAGTTTAGGAAAAATACTACATTTTTGCATGTGCCATTTTTTAAAATTGACAAAGAAACATGAGAGTTATGGTCATTGCAAGGCAAAAGTCTTATTCATAGCAAAGAGTATAACCTTGGTCGACCTCGTTTAGAGCATAAATCTCAATCCAACTGTTGGATCTTTGTGATCCTGGGCTCATAGGAAAGCTTGTATTGCAAATGTGGAGATCTTGTAATCAATCGTCAAATTTGGTCAAGATTTCATCCTAACACGTCACTCTCAAAGTGACGACTTGTGCTGTCTAACACTGGCAGAACTTGGCTCTGATACCAAATGTTGGATCTAGAGGATAAAGGGAGCCTTGGAGCAGCGACCATGCGGGACTGAAAGGGCATCAGTTGTGCTGAAGAATGGTTGTTGAATCACTCAAAATGATGGAGTACATATAGAGTTAGAGCTTGAGCAAGTCAGCCCTCTTACGAGCTACACCACTCAGTCCTGGAGGCTAAGGTTCACAGACTGTATTTCACAATCTCACACAAGGGAAGAAATCAGCCTAGCAATGAGGCTGACCAGTCACACACAACCAAGAGAGCCGGAGAATGCACTCATGGCTTACTCCTAGTGGTAACATAACCCACAATCCCATGGAGAATTGCCATGTGCTCATGGCCAGCACAGAAATATCTCACCTCACCTAAAAAGTAAGGAGAGGTACTGTTATCCTGGCCAGCACACTCTGACAAGGCAATCCTAAGACCAAGGACCATTTTGGATATTTCTCCCATCATGTCTTGAGCCCGGACCTCTTGTCTTTTTTCTTTTTTCAGGCTAAGCCATCGTCACCTAGACATCGGCGGTCCATAACCCCGGAAACTTCGTGAATTCATTTATACAAATAGGAGCGTTGGATTGGCCTTAAACATGGAGCGTAGACAATTTTCCACCTGGTCTTTCCATTGGTCAAGTCAGATTCACAATCAGACTAGGCATCTCATAGTTTCCTAGATTATGCTCCTTTAGACCTGAAACTAAGCCTGATGGTCCCTTTTCATAAAATTGATTCTCCCACTGTCATTGTAGAGGAAGGATAAGGAGAGACAGGGTCAAGGAGAGTGTTTGCTCCAACTTCTTTGTTAGTTGCTTGTTTTGCTATCTCTTCACAGATGATGTTGGTGCCGATGACGTTGCTTTCGTTGAAGACGACATCCCTAGAGATGATGACGTGGCCTGTATCCCTCTTGTAGAGGCAATAGGCTCTGCTTGCCACGTCATAGCCAATCATCAGCATATGTACGATCTTCGCATCCCACTTTTACCACTCTTACTTCAGCACGTGCATGTGGGCCAAGCTCCCAAATGCGCAAAGATGACCCATGCTCGGCTTCTTGCCGAACCACACCTCGTAAAGTGTCCTCTGCTTTAGGCTCTTAGTTGGACTATGGTTCTTGATGTAGACGCTAGTGCTCACAGCATCAGCCAAAAGTCGTAGTCAGTCCAGTCGCGTGCAATATGAAGCGTGCTGACTCTACAAAGGTATTATTGGTGCATTCTGCTACACTATTCTACTGGGGTGAGAATGGTATAGTATGTTGCGCCTTGACGCTAGTGACTGCAAGGTAGTCATAGAAGTCCTTGCTCAGGTACTCTCCGCCACGGTTGTTGCGCAGCGCCTTGATCTTCTTACTGGTCTGGTTCTCCACCATTGTCTTCAACTCCTTGAATGTGTCAAAGCATTGGTCCATGGAAGCAAGGAAGTATACGGTAGTGTAACGGTTCAAATCATCAATGAAGGTCAGAAAATACCTAGCGCTCCCAAAGCTCTGGGTTTGCATTGGGCCACACAAGTCTGTGTAGACCAGCTCCAGCATCTCCTTTGCGTGTTCCCCCATTCTAGAGAACACCTCACAATGCTGCTTGCCCTCTAAATAGGTGATGTATAACTGCTGCTCAAAGTTGGAGATGGTGGATAAGTCACGCACCATCTAGTTTGCTTGAACTGCTACAAAGCACACTGGACGATGTGGCAAGAACGCAAATGCCAAATTTCACCATCTATTGTCCGCACAACTGCTACAAGACTGCTCACGTGTGATCTTAGTTGGTCCAACAGGCAGTACATGTCACCCTCCTTCACGAACCTTGGCTAACGCCTCTCCTGTTTCCTTGTCAAGGATGTAGCTGTAGTCATTGTAAAAAATGACGCGCAGTCATGTGTTGGTTAAAGAGGAAACTCAGAGGATCAGGTACATATAGCACGCCATGGAACAGTCCTAGTTCGATGCCAAGCGTGGTCTCCAACCACATCTCCACAATCCTTTTCCTCTCCGCATACACCATCCAATCATCATCCAAAGCAGTCGGTCGAGGAGGAATGGAGAGCAGCTGGGTAAATCACTCCTTCTGCGTCAGGCTCTTGGTACATCTAGAGTCTTTGTACCATGCCAGATCTGCCTTCTCCATCCACGACATGTCTTACTTTGCCATGAAGAGGCGGTCACACACCTCCTTGGCTACGTTCATGTTGCCAAAGTGACACACGCCGGTATGATTCTGCTGCTACTATTGATGCTGTTGTAACTGCTGCTGATATAGTTGTGGAGACTGCTGCTTTTGTTACTACAGCTGCTACTCCTTCTGGTCCCTCTTGAATTTGAATTACTCTTTCTTGTACTATCCCTCTTTCTGGTAGTAGTAGTACTTGCCCTTTTTCTTGCCTCTTGACTGCCCAAACTACTGCTGCTGCTGGTTGCGTGAGCTCGTGGTCATTAAAGCTGCTTTACTGTTGTATTACGATGCAATTCCACCTGCACCAGGTGTGTGCAAAAGAAGTCGAGGTCGAGAGTTGGCTGGCACTCCAGCATCTCTCGCACCGTGTGTAGCTGGTTGGAAGTCCTCTTAGTAAGATGTAGATGAAGCGCATCTCTCTAAAGGATTTCTGGCCGATCTTAGCTGCTTGGCCAGCTCTTTGGCCCTGTCCATGTATGCCTCCATCCCTTTCCCACCTACATTTTCTGCGCCATCATCTTCCCCTCCAAAACCATGAGGAATGCAGGTTCTTTGCCCTCATACTTCTTATACAATGTGTCCCACCCATCTTTTACAGTAGCCTTGTTACTTACGTACTTAAGATGCGGGTTGGAGATGCTGTTGACAAGCAATCTACAGGCCTACCATCCTTCTTCTTCCACTCATACACTACTGGTATAGATATAGATGAACCTATACCAGCTGCACCCTTCTGCGATGTCACCCCTGCCACCACTTGTACTCCGGTGATGCCTATTGCTTGCGGATCTGGAGCTGACTCGTCACCGCTCACCACTTCCCACAAGTTCATCTCCTCCAGAAGGAGGCCGTTATAGATCTTTTAGAACGTGAAGTTGGCGCGTTCCTCCAGCCAATCCAAAGGTTGGGCTGCTGTTACAACGGTTTTTGCTGCCATTTTCAGCTGCTCTTTCCGAGCGCACATCTCGAACCTTTTTTAGACTAAGTGCTAGCACCCGTCGTTGGAGCAGATGGAGCAGATGGAGCTGATGGAGCTGATGGAGTTGATGGAGCTGATGTGCACTGTAACACAGAGATGGAAAGAGAGCATGCATAAGTGTGTCTTACAACTAGTTAGCGTGGATCCATCTATGGAGTAGATGGAGCAGATGGAGCTGATGGAGCAGATGCATAATCCGTTGCCTGAGGCAACGGACTAGAAAACAAGGCCGACACAATGGCAGTTGACGTCCACTCCTAGTATTACAACAAGAAGGAGATATCATCCTCACAATCACACTTCTACAATAAGAAGTTCATATGAATCACTTCCTTGCACTGTGCCTTTAGCATCTGGTCACTTCCGCACGATGAGCTAACTCCGGGAGCTTTTACCAACCAATGCTTGTTTAGTGTCTGCCTGTGCTGGACAACTCTGTGAGGAGTCTCAAAGGTAAGAACTGTAATCAATGACATGCAACTGATAGGTTCTTATAGTCCTAGAGCCAGCCTCTAGCCTAGGTACGTAGTGGGTCCTTGGATGGGCCACTTTGGGGGTAATCTGCATTGCATCATCTCCCTTGCCTATATGGCGCTCCCTGTGACCGCCAAGTGGTGCCAACCACCTAGAAGGACCTTGGAATTTTCTAAGATATCTCTTAGAACCTTCCTGTCCCCCTTTTGGTCACAAAGAGAATTAGTCACTAGGCTAGTGTTTGCTGGCTATACTATCCAGTTCAGACCAAGGGGAAGTGATCCAAAGGACCAAGGGGAAGTGCATGCCTTGTCTATCTGGACCAGACTTAGGGGACTTATTCCAAGGGAGCAGTGCATGTCTACCTGTCC
Organism: Penium margaritaceum; assembly: GCA_023375785.1. NCBI lineage: Eukaryota > Viridiplantae > Streptophyta > Zygnematophyceae > Desmidiales > Peniaceae > Penium > Penium margaritaceum. The sequence goes on along the minus strand of SZWC01004023.1, from coordinate 34,618 downwards.
AAATGTCAACTATTGACAAGGGACACATCAGGTCAACACGTATCTGGGTGATCGTGAGTGACGGCTCCATGCCTTAGCATGAGAAAAGAAGAAGGTAAAAGGTCCAGGCTCAAGACATGATGGGATAAATATCTAAAAAGGCCCTTGGTCTTAGGATTCCCTTATCAGAGTGTAATGACTAGGATAAAAGTAACGCTCCTTTCTTTTCAGGTAAGATGAGATCCTTGTGTGCTAGCCATGGACACATGGCGATTCTCCATGGGATTGAGGGTTATGATACTATTAAGAGTGAGCCATGAGAGCATTCTCTAGATCTCTAGGCTTCTGTGACTACTCAGCCTAGGCTGATTGTTTCTCTTGTGTGAGATTGTGGATGCTAGTGCGTGAGCCTTAGCCTCCATGGCTAAGTGGTATGGCTTTTCAGAGGGCTGTGTTGCCCAAGCTCTAGCTCTATATGTACTCTATTATGTTGAGTGATTTAACAACCATTCTTCAGGAAAAGTAATGCTCTTTCAGTCCTACATGCTTGCTGCTCCAAGGCTCCCTGTCTCCACCAGATCCAATAATATCATCCTCAAAATCACGGTTCCACACAAAGTAGTTCATTCAAATGCCTTTTTTATACTGTTTTCTTGGGACTTTGACCAACCAATATGTCTTTAGTGTTTGTCTCTGGTGGAAAACTGTATGAAGAGTTTCAAAGGAAATAATTATAATGAATCATTGGCAAGTGACACGAAACTATAGTCCTAGAGCAAGCCTCTAGCCTAGGCACACAGATGCTCCTTGGATGAGCCTCTTTGGAAGTAATGTGGATAACAACATCTTCCCTACCTGGCGCTCTCTATGACCGCTAAGTGGCGCCATCCACCAGGTGTTTGAAATAGGACCATCTGGTTTAATATCAAGTCCTCAGGAGATAGTTCCAGGAAACTACCGGATGAATGCCTCGATTTTCCATTCGACTGCATTTTTGGAAAGAGCAGGTGGAATTTTGTCTAAAGTCTGAGTTTCAGGTTGATCCAACGGTTGGATTGGAAAATATGAATTTTCAAAGTTTCCGTGGTCATGCATGGCCGATGTGTGGGTGACCATGGGCGACGGCTCCATGCTTTAGCCCGAGAAAAGAAAAGACCAAGACTTCCAGGGTCAAGACCTGATGGGAAAAATATCCTAAAATGCCTTGGTCTTACGATTGCCTTGTCAGAGTGTACTGACTAAGATAAAAGTATGTCTATTTACTTTTTACGCGAGGTGAGATCCTTGTATATTGGCCATGAATACATGGTGATTCTCCATGGAATGTGGGTTATGTGACCACTAAGAGTGAGCCATGAGAGCATTATCTAGCTCTCTAGGTCGTGTGTAACTGGTCAACCTGAATGCTAGGTTAAATTCCTTTCTTGTGTGGGATTGTGGACTCAAGTGTATAAGCCTTAGCCTCCATGACTAAGTGATATGGCTTGTGAGAGGGCTGACTTGCCCAAGCTCTAACTCTATGTGTACTCCATCATTTTGAGTAATTTTAAAACCATTCTTCAGCACAACTAATACCCTTTCAGTCCCATATGATCGCAACTCCAAGGATCCCTCTCTCCTTCAGATTTAAGATCTGGTGTTAGAGTCAAGTTCAGCCAATTTTAGCCAACACGGGCTGTTGCATTGAGAGTGATGAGTTAGGATCAAACCATAACCAAATTTGACTATCCACTACAAGATCCTCAAGCACACAAGACCAACTTTCCAACAAGCCCACAATTGCGAAGATCCAACATTCGGATTGAGAGTTATGCTCAAAACAAGGTCGGCTAAGGCTACACTCTTTTCACGAGGAAGACTGTCGCCTTGTGAGGACCATAAATCTCTTGGCACGTACAAATTATAATATTTTCCCTACGCTTTCCATTGGTACAAAAGAATTTGAATCTCATTGATTTATATGAGAAAAACTATATTTACAAGGCTGTTTTGAGTAGGAATAGGAGCAGAAGCATAGCTTGTTTTTAAGAGGGAATATCTTTCAAAATCTCTTCTTGAGGACCTTGTTTTATGGGTTAATCCAAAACTTTTTGAGCTGAAATTTTCCGGTGGGCTCGGTTTATCTGAATTCTCATTCTACTGGCATCTAGTATCTATTTTTTGTGACACGGGTTTATGCCAGTATTAGTAGTAGAAACAAGGATAGCGCCACCACCCAAGGACAACACAGAGTATCACCAAAGCTCAAAATGGCACTAATACGTGTTGAAATAGTAGACCAGTGTTTGCAGAGGCTGGAGAGACGTGCCAATTTCATGTTTTGGAAAATTTGTACCCACCTGCTTTTGGAGAAGAGGGGCTTGTGGGAGGTTGTGAACGGCGATGAGAAACCTTGAAATCCGCAAGTGATAGGCATCACCGTAATAGAGGTAGTGGTGGAGATGATGCCGCAAAAAGGTACAGCCAATGTAGGTTCATCTGCAGCTGCACGAGTGGCATATGAGGATTGGAAGAACAGGGACAGGTAGGCCAACAGGTTATTTAGCAACACCATCTTTTACCCGCATCTTTAGTACATGAGTTATAAGGCTACTTTGAAGGATGGATGGGATACATTGTGCAAAAAATATAACAACAAGGATCCTATATTTCTCACGCTCTTGGAGGAGACGATGATGGCAATGAAAAACTAGGGTGATCAAGGGATGGTGGCATATCTAGATAGGGGAAAGGAGCTGGAAAGGCAACTAAGAGCAGCTGGTAACCCTGTGGAAGAAACGTGCTTTATCCTCCTCTTGTTGAGGAGACTCCTAACCAGCTACGACACGGTCTAAGAGATACTGAAGTGCCATCCAACTCACGGCATCGACTTCACCTGCACACACATGGTGTAGGTGTTGGGAAAGGAGCCATCCGGCTCAGTTTCAGGTCCACATGAGCAAGTTCCAAGAAACTACCAGATGCTTACTCGGATCATCGATCCGACTTCAACATTGCAAATATCGGATGGCAAAATAGCTACGGCCCACGAGTGAGGCCGATCCAACGGTCGGATTGGGAAATATGAATATTTGAAGTTTCCGGAGTCATCGACCGCCGATATCTGGGTGACCATGGGCGATGGCTCCATGCCTTAGCCTGAGAAAAGAAGAAGGACAAGAGGTCTAGGGTCAAGACCTGATGGGAGAAATATCCAAAAGGGTCCTAGATTCTTGGATTGCCTTGTTAAAGTGTGCTCACTAGGATAATAGTACATCTCCTTACTTTTTAGGTAAGGTGAGATCCTTGTGTGCTAGCCATGGACACACGACGCTTCTCCATGGGTTTTTGGGTGATGTGACCACTAGGAGTGAGCCATGAGAGCATTCTCTAGCTCTCTAGGTCATTTGTGACTGGTTAGCCTGATTGATAGGCTAATTTTCTCTCTTTTGTGAGATTGTGGACTCTAGTCTGTGAGTCTTAACCTCCATGGCTAAGTGGTGTGGCTTGTGAGAGGGCTGACTTGCTCAAGCTCTAGCTCTATATGTACTCGATCATTTGAGTAATTCAACAAGAATTCTTCAGCACAACTGATGCCCTTTCAGTCCCACATGCTCGCTGCTCCAAGGCTCCCTCTCTCCTCCTGTTCTAACATTTGGTATCAGAGCCAAGTTCTGCCAGTTTCAACCAGGACAGGCTGTCACTTAGAAAGTGACGGGTTAGGATCAAACCTTGACCAAATTCAACTATCGACTACTGGATCTTCAAGTTCGAGAGACGAGTTACCTAACAAGCCCAAGATGGCGAAGATCGAACGGTCGGATTAAGAGTGATGCTCAAAACGAAGTCGGCCAGGGTTACATTCTTCTCTATGAGTAAGACAGACGCCTTGTGATGACCATAACTATCTTGTTTCTTTGTCAAATTTAAAACGTGGCACATGCGAATTGTAGTTTTTTCCCTAAGCTTCCCATTGGTGCAAAAATATTTACATTCCATTTATTCGTTTGGGAGAAATGCCGTTTACAGGTTGGCTGGTCTGAGTTGAAGTATGAGCAAAAGCATACCCTGTTTTCAAGAGGGCATATCTTTCAAAATCCCATGTTGATGATCCTGTTTTATGGGTCGATCTGAAAGTTTTTGAGCTGAAGTTTCCAGTGATGGGCTTAGTTTTTTTCAATTCCCAGTCTTCTGGCATCTACAGTCCATTTTATATTAGGCAAATTTCTGACAGAAGCAGTAGCAAAAGCAGGGGTAGCGCCGCCACCCAATGGCAGCGTTGAGCATCACCAAAGCTCAAAATGGCAGCAACAGGCTTGGTCACTGCAGCCCAGCCCTTGGAGAGGCTGGAGGGACGTGCCAACTTCACGTTTTGGAAGATCCGTACCTGACTCCTTTTGGAGGAGAGGGGCTTATGGGAGGTGGTGAGCGGCGACGAGCGTGCTCCGCCTCCACAAGCAAAACGCATCACCGCAGCACAGGTGGTGGCGGGGGTGACGCTACAGAAGGGTGCTGCCAATGTAGGTTCATATGCAGCTGCACTAACGGCGTATGAGGAGTGGAAAAAAAAAGATAGGCAGGCCTATAGGTTGCTTGTCAACACCATCTCCAACCCACATCTTCAGTACGTGAGTGACAAGGCTAGTGCAAAGGAGGGATGGGGCACGTTGTGCGAGAAGTATGAGAGGAAGGATCCTGCATTCCTCATGCTTTTAGAGGAGAAGATGATGGCGCTGAAAATGTAGGGTGGTGAAGGGATGGACGCGTACCTGGACAGGGCAAAGGAGCTGGCGAAGCAGCTGAGAGTGACTGGTAACCTTGTAGAGGAGACGCTCTTCATCCTCCTCTTGCTGTGGGGACTCCCAACCAGCTACAACACGGTGCGAGAGATGCTAGAGTCCCAGCCCACTCTCGACTTGGACTTGATCTACACACACCTGGTGGAGGTGGAATTGCGTCGCAATGCAACAAAGCGGAATGGCGGCGGCAGTAGTGAAGCAGCTTTTGTAGCCACTAGCTCACCCAACGAGGAGCAACAGCAGCAGTCTGGGCAGCAGAGAGGCAAAAAGAAAGGCAAATGCAACTACTGCCATAAAGAGTGACAATACAAAAAAGAGTATTTCCAGTTCAAGAGGGACCAGAAGGAGCAGGAGCAGCAACAGCAAAAGCAACAATCTCCACAGCAGCAACAGCAACTGTCACAACAGCATCAGCAGCAGCAGCACCAGCAAAACCAGGCTGGTGTGCGACACTTTGGCAACATGAATGTGGCCAAGGAGGTGCGCGACCGTCTCTTCATGGCGAAGTGTGACATGTCGCAGGTGGAGAAGGCGGATCTTGCATGGTACAAGGACTCAGGGTATACCAAGGGCCTGACACATCACAAGGAGTGGTTTATACAGCTGATGTCCATCTCTCCCCGTCTTATTGCTCTGGGTGATGATCGGGTGGTGTATGTTGAGGGGATTGGGATTGTGGAGATGTGGTCGGAGACCCCGCGTGGCATTGAAGTGGGAGTGTTCCATGGCCTGCTGTACGTACCTAATGCTGCGTTCAATCTTCTCTCAGTGTCCTCTCTCACCAACACAGGCCTGTGAGTCGTATTTGACGACGAATATGGCTACATCCTTGACAAGGAAACAGGAGAGGAGTTGGCCAGGTCAGTGAAGGAAGGCGACATGTACCGCCTATTGGGGGCGACCAAGATTTCGCGCGAGCAGAGTCTTGCAGCAGTGGTGCAGGCGACAGATGGCAAAATCTGGCATGCGCGCTATGACCACATTGGCATGCGCGCCTTGCAGCAACTTCAAACAAATCAGATGGTGCGTGACATGCCCACCATCTATAACTTTGAGAAGCAGTTATGCATCGGCTGTTTGGAGGGGAAGCAACATCGCGAGGCATTCTCAGGAGCAGGGGAGCGTGCGAAGGAGGTGCTGGAGCGGGTCCACACAGACTTGTGTGGCCCGATACAGACCTAGACCTTTGGAGGCTCTAGGTATTTTCTCACCTTGATTGATGATTTCAGCTATTACACTGCTGTGTGCTTCCTTTCCTCCAAGGACCTGTGCTTTGACAGGTTCAAGGAGTTCAAGGCCGTGGTGGAAAACCAGACTGGCAAGAAGATTAAGGCATTACACAGCGAAAGTGGCGGAGAGTACCTCAGCAAAGAATTCCAATACTACCTCATAGCGCAGACATCAAGGCGTAGCAGACCGCGCCATATTTGCTGCAGCAGAACGGCATAGCACAACGTGTCAACCGCACCATCGTTGAGTCGGCGCGCTCCATGTTGCACGCGGCTTGGCTCAACTATGAATTTTGGGCCATAGTAGTGAGCATAGCAGCGTACATCAAGAACCGCAGTCCAACTGAGGCATTGGAGCAGATGAAGCCGTGCGAGGCGTGGTTCGGCAAGAAGCCAAGCGTGGGTCACCTTTGCGCATTTGGCAGCTTGGCACACATGGACGTGCCAAAGGAAAAGCGGCACAAGTGGGACGCAAAGAGCGCGCAGATGCTGATGATCGGCTATGATGTGGCAAGCAAGGCGTATCGCCTCTATGAGAGGGATACAGGCCATATCATCAGCTCCATGGATGTCGTCTTCAACGAGAGCAATGTCATCGGCACCAATATTGTCTGTGAAGAGGCAGCAGAACCAGCAGGTGACGAGGCAGTGGTAGCAGATATCCTTCCTGACCCTGTATCTCCTGATCCTTCCTCCACTATGACAGTGGGAGAACTAGTATATTCTCCCATGTCTGATGCAGCACATACAGCGGCCTCCTTGTCAGAAGCATAGGAAGAAGATGCCGTACCACCAGCAGTAGCGGTTGTGCCAGCAGCACTGTGCGAGCCGCCCACTAACGCTCCAGCACCAGGTTGCAGGTATCCTCTTAGGGTGCACTACAAGCCTGGTGAGCGTGGCCATTTCTGGAGCTGACTGAGCGTCCACGTGGACACAAGGTGACCAAGTGCAAGTGGGTGTTCAAGAAGAAGCGGAGAGCAGATGGAAACCTGGAAAAGTACAAGGCGAGGCTTGTCGCCAAGGGCTACTCGCAGTAGGAAGGCATCGACTACACGAAAACCTTTGTTCCTGTTGCTAAATTTGCCTCTGTATGCATGCTCCTTTCTTATGCAGCAGCTGAAGACTTCGAGATTCACCACATGGATGTCAAGACGACATTCTTGAACGGTGACTTGGAGGAGGAGATCTACATGGAGAAGCCAGAGGGATTCGTCATGGATGGCCAGGAGCACCTGGTTTGCAAGCTGCAAAATTTGCTTTACGGCCTCAAGCAAGCGTTGCGTATTTGGAACCAGAAGTTGGATGCGGCGCTGCAATGCATGGGGTTTGAGCGCAGCGAGTGTGACTACAGCGTGTATCGCTGGCAGCATGAGCATGAGATCCTCATCATCATTGTCCTATGTGGATGACATGATCCTCCTTTCCAACACCATGTCTGCACTGGAGGAGTTCAAGGTGGCCATGCAAGAGCGCTTCTAGATGTCTGATCTCGGAGAGGCATCATACTTTCTCGGTATCCAGATCACGCATGACTGCAAATCATGCTCTCTCTTGCTACAGCAGAGCCGGTACATCAAGGATATCTTGCAGCGGTTCGGCATGGCAGAGGCTAAACCCATCAGCACGCCGCAGGAGACGCGGCAGTACCTTGTGAGCTTCAATGGAGAAGCGGATGCAGCTGATCGGCGGAAATACCAGAGCGTCATCGGCAGTCTCATGTACCTTATGGTGGCAACCAGGCCGGACCTCGCACACGCTGTGAGCGTTGTGAGCCAGCACATGGCGAACCCCGGACCTGAGCACAAGAAGGCAGTGAAGCGGATCTTCCGCTACCTTGGTAGAACCATCAACATCGGCATCACGTCCAACGGCAACGACAACAACATCATCGGCTATACAGACGCAGATTGGGCTTCAATCTCTGAGGACCGCAAGTCCATCTCTGGACATGTGGTCATCATGAATTGTGGGGCCATCAGCTGGTGCAGCAAGCAACAGGTGGTCGTGGCCACCTCAAGCATGGAATCTGAGTAAGTCTCTCTCAACTTTGGAGCCAAGGAAGCAGTTTGGCTTTGGCGTCTCATGGCGGAGATGAATGGGAGTGCAGGAGTTCTAGTTCCCGTGCGCATCGACAACCAGAGCGCAGTCGCACTCGCCAAGAATCCTGAGCACCATGCATGCACCAAGCACATTGACAACACATATCACTTCATTAGGCACATGGTGCAAGAGGGTGCTATCAAGCTAGAGTTTACTCCAACCAGTAAGTANATGGAATCTGAGTAAGTCTCTCTCAACTTTGGAGCCAAGGAAGCAGTTTGGCTTTGGCGTCTCATGGCGGAGATGAATGGGAGTGCAGGAGTTATAGTTCCCGTGCGCATCGACAACCAGAGCGCAGTCGCACTCGCCAAGAATCCTGAGCACCATGCATGCACCAAGCACATTGACAACACATATCACTTCATTAGGCACATGGTGCAAGAGGGTGCTATCAAGCTAGAGTTTACTCCAACCAGTAAGTAGGTCGCTGATTTCTGCACCAAGCTAGTGACCCGTGAAAAGCAGCAGTTCTGCATGAAGGCATGTGGACTCTGTCGGGATATGAATCTGACAGAGCGTGACACACCCGAGATTAAAATCTCAATAACGGTTCAGCTCCGGCTTAGAACCACCTCGGTCATCACCTCTGACTAGTCGTTAACGGTCCTCGACCTATCAACGGCCATCCTACCGAGGAATCCCCTAATTAGTGGCCCGACCTTAAGCACGTCCGGCTAGTGCACAAGAAGCCGTTGCATATGCTTTGTCCTGTTTTGTTCCAATATAAGAAGGATGTTCATTCCCTCCGAGTTTAACCAGAACTGTTCTGCTCATCCTATTCCGCCTTGGTTCCGCGGCTTCGCCGCCGTGTCTTCGCTCTGCTCGTCCCTCACACTTTCTGTCTTCACCAACTCTCAACGCTTCGCTGTGTCACTCTCGCTCCTTTGCTCAGCTCTCATACTCCCCCAACCATCACTCCCCTCGCCAGCACTCTCTCTCACATCAACCTGTCTACCTCGGCTACCTCGCGCCTCAGCCTCTATCAGCTCCCGCGACTAACTTCTCGGACCGCTCTCGCTTACGTCACTCTGCTGACGTACACCTGCATGCCCCAATGCTTCTGCTTGCTTCTGCTACCACTATTCTCGTGTCTGCATTCTTCTCACATGGTATCAGAGCCTCAGGCAACATCACCTGGAGTTCCGTGAACCGCGTCATCGCTCTGCCGTCATCCTTGCTTCGACCCGCGTTCTCCTGCCGCCACTGCCATCACCTTGCACCTCTGGACTTCGTCTGCAGCTGACATCAGGAGCTTTGCCTGATGAACTCATCAGGCAAAGTTCTCCACGCTGAATAAACGCCTCGCCGTCCCAACAAGGCCCTGCGCCCATTTCTACGCCCGTGGCTAACAACCGGTGACGATTCACCCACATCAGCCGCAAGCAACTCTCGAGCCGCCACTTGCCGTCAACTACCAAGAAGCTTCCTGCTCTCTGTCATCCGCTGCGCCTCATCATATCTACCTTCGTCAGCATCTCCTCCTCCTTCATGTAGTCTCATCAGCTTCATCTGCTCCTTCCTTGCCGTCATTCTCATCTTGCCCGCATTTGTCGTCTTGAGCCGCCTTCTCGCATCGCCTCCCCGCCTCGTCAGCAGCTGCAGCCAAATCTTCCGTTGTCAGGATATCGGACACCACCAGTCTTCCTGCTCCCATTTCCGAGCCAACTGGGAAACAAGCCGTCACTCTCCTAACATCATCGGTCTAGTGTCCCTGCCCGCTGCCTGACTCTCTCACAACCAACCTCTTCCAGCTGACAGGATATGGGACACCACCAGTCTTCCTGCTCCCACTTCCGAGCCAACTGGGGAACCAGCCGTCACTCTCCTGAACGCAAGAAGAAGTGATTGTGTCGCTCAACCTGCTGCACCGCGTCCCACCTCGGCTCTCTCCGCTCGCTCCGCCCCCTGTCTCCCGTCTTCTCCATCATCATTAGCCTTCAGTGTTCGTCTTCACTCACCTCCATCAGTCCTCCTCCTCCTCCTCGCTCCAGTCTCCTCAGCTTCATCAGCCGCCTGTTCTTGCCTCATCTATACATATCCATCATGAGCATCATCCGCATCGCCTCCTCATTTATCATCCGCATCGCTTTATCGCGCACGTGGTTCCGCCCCTGCGCCCACTCATCAATCAATCGCTTCCTCCGATTCCGCAAATCGCTTTCAGATCGGCACAAGGATCCGCCCGGTCGCATCGCCTTTTCCGCGACGACCTACGCCCACGCCAAACCCTCCTTCAGCGCACGTGGTTCCGCCCCTGCGCCCACTCATAAATCAATCATTTCATCCGCTTCCGTATCGCTCTCAGCTCGGCACAAGGATCCGCCCGGTCGCATCGCCTTCCGCGACGACCTGCGCCCACGCCAAAACCTCCTTCAGTGCACGCGGTTCGCCCCTGTGCCCACTTATCAATCAATCACTTCCTCTACTTCGCATCGCTTTCAGCTCGGCACAAGGATCCGCCCGGTTGCATCGCCTTTTCCACGACAACCTGCGTCCACGCCGAAAACTTCCTTCAGCGCACACGGTTTGCCCCTGCGCCCACTCGATCATCATCAGCGTCCATCGTCAGCAACCATCAACATGTGTGAACAGCACTAGGATCTGCACGAGCTAGCTGCCCGCTTCCGCAGCAGCCTACACCCACTTCTGGATCAGATTTCTCGCGGCGCATTGGCATCTGACTTCCCCTTGCCACATCCTACCTCCCTACTTCAAATCGCGCACGTGGATTTGCCCTTGCGCCCACTCCATCATTCACCAGTTCTCCGCCGTCATCCGCTTCCGCTCGGGACAGAAGATCTACCCAGTCGTATCGCCTGTTCTGCGACGACCTGCATCCACACTGAAAACTTCGCTACACAAGGAACCTCACCCCTGGAACTACCCCGCCATTTATCATTCCATACCATCAGCTTCATCCTCTACTTAACTTAGCTGCTTTACTGACTGCTGACCTCACACTTCTGACAAACTTCCATACCAACCACCATCATGGCCACTCCACCCTCTCCCCAAAATGACATACTCGCCGAAGACGGGTCCAACATACACACATGGTCTGCCTCTGTCCTGACACACGCTGCTGGATGGTCAGTTCATGAACATTCACTTGTCAACCTACTCAGAGGATCTGTCGAGTACAAAACCGACAGACATATCCCAACGATGGACGACTGTTCCGTTAACATCTAACGAATCACCTTTGAAGCAGCATGCGATCAACTACGACCCCTTGTGCATCCCTCCTATCACCATCACTTCAGAACAGCTCACACTACCCCGATACTTTGGCTCATGATACTTCATCAGGGGTGGTGGCGTCACTGGCTCAAAGGTGTCTGCACCAACATGCCAACTTTGCCCACGATGGCAGAAGAACTTGATCCTCTGCCCGCCTTTGGACGACATGAAGGATGGACACAAACACAAGAATGGGTCGAGCAGGTGTACAGGTTCCTCTACCCAATTCTTCTCCTGCATCTCTGTGTAACAAACTGTATGTTTAGTGATCAGCTCTACATTGGGCCACCAGAACAACGGACTGAGTCGTACGCTGAGGCAAATCAGCAAGCACGCAAAGAACTGAAAACCGTTATGCATAGAACCTATCATGCACTTGTTGACGCACATTCAGGGGACTTTGAAGACATGTGGTCACACTTCCTTTCCTCTCGGGGTCTAGGACGCTCCATTACCATGGAACAGACCTACTCACACAGATAGTCTGTAAGATTCAAGGGGGGTGTCGGAATATAAATCTGACAGAGCGGGACACACCCGAGATTAAAATCTCAATAACAGTTAAGCTCCGGCTTAGAACCACCTCGGTCATCACCTTTGACTACCCGTTAACGGTCCTCGGCCTGTCAACGGCCATCCTACCGAGGAATCCCCTAATAAGCGGCCCGACCGTAAGCACGTCCGGCTAATGCGCAAGAAGCCGTTGCATATGCTTTGTCCTGTTCTGTTCCAATATAAGGAGGATGTTCATTCCCTCCTAGTTTAACCAGAACAGTTCTGCTCATCCTGGTCCCCCTTGGTTCCGCGGCTTCGCCGCCGTGTCTTCGCTCTGCTCGTCCCTCGCACTTTCTGTCTTCACCAACTCTCAACGCTTCGCTCCGTCACTCTCGCTCCTTTGCTCAGCTCTCATACTCTGCCAACCATCACTCCCCTCGCCAGCACTCTCTCTCACATCAACCTGTCTACCTCGGCTACCTCGCGCCTCAGCCTCTATCAGCTCCCGCGACTAACTCCTCGGACCGCTCTCGCTTACGTCACTCTGCTGACGTAGACCTGCATGCCCCAATGCTTTTGCTTGCTTCTGCTGCCACTGTTCTTGTGTCTGCATTCTTCTGACAGACTCAACCCACTCTGACTACGGCAAAGTGGGACGCTGTTTGGAAAGGAGCCATTCGGCCCAGTTTCAGGTTCACTAGAGCAAGTTCCAGGAAACTACGAGATGCTTACTCCGATTGTAGATCTGACCTCACCATTGGAAAGATCAGGAGGCATAATGTCTACGATCCAAGTTTGAGGCCGATCCAACGGTCGGATTGGGAGATATGAGTTTTGTAAGTTTCCGAGGTCATCGACCACCGATATCCGGGTGACCATGGGCGATGGCTCCATGCCTTTGTCTGAGAAAAAAAAAGACAAGAGGTCCTGGGTCAAGACTTGATGGGAGAAAAATCCAAAAATGCCCTTGATTCTTAGATTGCCTTGTCAGAGTGTGCTGAATAGGATAAAAGTACCTCTCCTTAGTTTTTAGGTAAGGTGAGATCCTTGTGTGCTAGCCATGGACACATGGCGATTCTCCATGGGTTTTTGGATGATGTGACCACTAGGAGTGTGCCATGAGATCATTTTTGAGCTCATTAGGTCGTGTGTTGCTGGTCAGCCTGATTGCTAGGCTGATTTGCTCTCTTGTGTGAGATTGTGGACTCTAGTGTGTGAGTCTTAGTCTCCATGGCTAAGTGGTGTGGCTTGTGAGAGGGTTGACTTGCCCAAGCTCTAGCTCTATATGTACCCCATCATTTTGAGTGATTCAATAACCATTCTTCACCACAACTGATGCCCTTTCAGTCCCACATGCTCGCTGCTCCAAGGCTCCCGCTCTCCTCGTGTTCCAACAGTAGGAAGAATCGCATCATAATGTAGGAAATCACAATGGCGGCAGCGGCAGCAATGAAGCAACTTTTGTAGCGACGAGTTCATATAACTAGGAGCTACAGTAGTAACACTTTGGGCAGTAGAGAGGCAAGAAGAAAGGCAAGTGCCACTACTACCAGAAAGAGAGACACCCCAAGAAAAGTACTTCAAGTTGAAGAGGGACCAGAAGGAGTAGTAGCAGTAGTATCAAAAGCAAAAGTCTCCACAATAGCAGCAGCAGCAGTCATAGCAGCGTCACCAGCAGCAATACAATGAGGCAAGAGTGCGCCACTTTGGCAACATGAAAGTGGCCAAAGAGGTATTACACCGTCTTTTCATTGCGTATCCCGATATGTTGTAGGTTGAGAAGTGGACTTGGAATGGTACTAAGACTGAGGGTCGACTCGAAGTCTAACCCACCACAAGGACTGATTCTTGTAGCTACTGTTAATTCCCTCTTGTCCTATTAGTTTGGATGATGGTCAGATGGCATATGCTGAGGGAATTAGGATTATGGAGATGTAGTTTGAGATCTCGCGTGGCATTGATGTGGGAGTGTTGCATTCAATATCCTGTAAGTCTACTCTATCACCAACACAGGATTATATTTTGTCTTTCATGATGACTATAGCTACATCCTCAACAAGAACAATTGAGAGGATTTCATCAGGTCAGTGAAGGAGGACGACATGTACCGCCTTCTAGGAGCAACCAAGATCCTGCAAGAGCAGAGTCTTGTAGCACTGATGTTGGCAACAGATGGAAAAATCTGCCATGCACGGTACGGCCAAATCAGCATACGCTCCAATTGGAAATAGGATCATCTAGCTCGGTTTCAGGTCCTCAAGAGCAAGTTCAAAGAAACTACCAGATGCATATTCGGATCATGAATGTGATATGTCCATTGGAAAAACCCGTGGCAAATTGACTATGATCAGAGTTTCGGGTCGATCGGATTTGGAGATATGAATTTTTGTAGTTTTCAGGTTCATGGATGGCCGATGTCTTGGTGACTATGGGTGATGCCTCCGTGCCTTAGCCGAAGAAAAGAAAAATGCAAGAGGTCTATGGTGAAGTCCTGATGGAAGAAATATCTACAGAGGTCCTTGGTCTAAGGATTGCCTTGTGAGAGTGTGCTGACTTGGATAAAGGTACCCCTTACTTTTTAGGTAAGGTGCGATCCATGTATATGAGCCATGGATACATGGCGATTCTCCATGATATAATGGGTTCAGAGACTACTAGGATTGAGCCATGAGAACATCCTCTAGCTCTCAAGGTTGTTTGTGACAGGTTAGTCTAATTGCTATGATATTTTCCTCTCGTGTGTGAGATTGTGGACTCTAGTATGTCAGCATTGGCCTCCATGACTAAGTGGTGTAGCTTGTGAGAGGTCTGACCTGTCCCAGTTGTAGCTCTATATGTACTCCATCGATTTGAGCAATTCAATAACCATTCTTTAGCACAACACATGCCCTTTTCTGTCCCACATACTCGCTGCTCCAAGGCTCCTCTTCTCCTCCAGATCCAATCTTTGGTATCAAAGTCAAGTTCTGCCAGTTTTAGCCAGTAGACACCGTCACTTTGGGAGTGATGAGTTAGTGTCAAACCTCACCCAAATTTGAAAATCGACCATTGAATCACAAGACAAGCTTTCCAACAAGTGCAAGATCACAAAGATCCAATGGTAGGACTGCAAATTTTGCTCAAAACGAGGTCGGTCAGGACTACTCTTCCCTATGAATAAGTCTAGCACCTTGTAATGACCACAATTCTCTTTGTTCTTTGTCGAATCTTGAAATTGGCACATGCAAATTGTATTAATTTTTGTAAGTTTTTCATTTTTGCAAAAATATTTGTATTCTATTGATTCCATTAGGAGAAATGTTATTTACAAGCTGGCTGATCTGAGTTGAAGTAGGAGCTGAGGCATGCCCTGTTTTCTAAAGTGAATATCTTTTGAAATCCCCTATTAATGACCTTGTTTATGGGTCGATACGGAAGGTATTGAGCTGAAGTTTCCAGTGGTTGGCTCAGTTTTTCAAAATTCCCAGTCACATGGTATCTATAGTCTATTTTGTGTTAGATAGATTTATGGCAGAGCAGTAGTAGAATCATGGATAGTGTTGTTGGACATAGGGCCATCCGGCTTAGTTTGAAGTCGACATGAGCAAGTTCCAGAAAACTACAAGATGCATTGCTCCGATTGTTGATCCCACTTCAATATTCAAAAGATCACGTGGCAATTTATCGACGGTCAAAGTTGGAAGCATATCCAATAGTCAGATTGGAAGATATGAATTCTCGAAGTTTCTGCGATCATGGACTGCCGATGTCTGGACGGCTCCATGCCTTAGCTTGAGAAAAGAAAAAGAAGCAAGAGGTCCAGGCCCAAGACCTGATGGGAAAAATATCCAAAAGTTCCTTGGTCTTAAGATTGCCTTGTCAGAGTGTACTGACTAGGATAAATGTACATCTCCTTGCTTTTTAGGTGAGGTGAGATCCTTGAGTGCTAGCCATGGACGCATGGCGATTCTTTATGGGATTGTGGATTATGTGACCCCTATAAGTGAGCCATGAGATCATTCTTTAGCTCTCTAGGTCGTATGTGACTGGTCAGTGTGATTGCTAGGCTGATTTTCTCTCTTGTGTGAGATTGTAGACTCTAGTGTGTGAGCCTTGGCCTCCATGGCTAAGTATTATGACTTGTGAGAGGACTGACTTGTCAAAGCTCTAGCTCTACATGTACTCCATCATTTTGAGTGATTCAACAACCATTCTTCAGCGCAATTGATTCCCTTTCATTCCCACATGCTCACAGCTCCAAGGCTCCCTCTCTCCTCCAGATCCAACATTTGGTATTAGAGCCAAATTCTGCGAGTTTTGGCTAGCACATGTCATCACTTTGAGAATGACGGGTTTGGGTCAACTGGATCTTGAAGTTTGCAAGGCAATCGTTATAATGATCCCATAATTGCAAAGATCCAACGGTCCGATTGAGGGTTCATCTCAAAACAAGGTCGGCCTGTGCTATACTCTTCTTTCTGAGTAAGACTGTCATGTTGTAATGACCATAACTATCTCCTTTCTTTGTCAAATGTAAAACGTGGCACATGTCAACAGTAGTATTTTCCCTAAGCTTTCCATTGGTGCAGAAATATTTACATTCCATTGATTCAATTGAGAGAAACAACATTTACAAGCTGGCTGATTTGAGTCAGAATATGAGTAGAAGTATAACCTGTTTTCAAGAGTTCATATCTTTCAAACTCCCTTGTTGATGACCCTGTTTTATGGGTCTATCCGAAAGGTTTTGAGCTGAAATTTTCAGTGGTAGACTCAATTTTCAAAAATTCCCAGTTTGCTGGCATCTACAATCCATTTTCTGTTAAACATGTTTTTGTACAAGAAATAGCAGAAGCACGGGTAGGGCCGCCAACC
Organism: Penium margaritaceum; assembly: GCA_023375785.1. Classification (NCBI taxonomy): domain Eukaryota; kingdom Viridiplantae; phylum Streptophyta; class Zygnematophyceae; order Desmidiales; family Peniaceae; genus Penium; species Penium margaritaceum. The sequence goes on along the minus strand of SZWC01004023.1, from coordinate 17,943 downwards.
AAGGGTAGTACTGAGCATCACCAAGGCTCAAAATGGCAGCATCAGGCATTCTGACAGCGGTCCAGTTTTTGGAGAGGCTTGAGCAACGCACAAACTTCACATTCTGGAAGATCCGTACCCGCCTTGTTTTGGAAGAGAGGGACTTGTGGGAGGTGGTGAGCAGCGACGAATTAGCTATGAGGAGTAGAAGAAGAAGGACAGACATGCCTACAAGCTGCTTGTCAATACCATGTTCAACCCGCATCTTCACTACGTGAGTAACAAGGCTACTGCAAAAGAGGGGTGGAACGCGTTGTGTAAGAAGTATGAACGCAAGTACCTTGTATTCCTCATGCTTTTCGAGAAGAAGATGATGAAGGGTGGTGAAGGGATGGAGGCGTATTTGGACATGGTAAAGGAGCTGGCAAAGCCGCTGAAAGCGGCCAACAACCTTGTAGAAGAGGCGCGCTTCATCCTCCTCATGCTATAGGGACTCCCAATGAGCTATGACACAGTGCGAGAGACGTTGCAGTGCCAGCCGACTCTCGAGCAGGAATTCATCTGCACGTACCTGGCGGCGGTAGAACTGCGTCACAGAGTAACAAAACGCAATGGCAAAGACACTGAAGCAGTATTTCTGGCTACAAGCTCATGTAACCAGCAGCAATAGTAGTCTGGGTAGTAGGGAGGCAAGAAGAAAGGCAAGTGCCACTATTGCCAGAAAGTGGGGCACTACAAAAAAGAGTACTTCAAGTTCAAGAGGGACGAGCAGCATCCTCCATAGCAAGAGCAACAGTAGTCACAAAAATGTAAGCCACAGCAACAGTATAACCAGACCTGCGTGCACCACTTGGCAACATGAATGCTGCCAAGGAGGTGTGCTATAGCCTCTTCATGGCAAAGTCCGACATGTCACGAATGTCACAAGGATTCATGGTGTACCAAGAGTCTGACACGCCACAGCAGCTGCTCTCAATCCCCCCAACCTATTGCTTTGGGTGATGATCAGGTGGTGTATGTTGAGGTGATTGTGATTGTGGAGATGTGGTTGGAGACCCCGAGTGGCATTGAAGTGGGAGTATTCCATAGCGTGTTGTATGTACCTGATGTTGCATTCAACCTTTTCTCAGTATCCTCCCTCACCAATACAGGACTGCGAATCGTCTTTGACGACGACTATGGCTACATCCTCAGCAGGGAAACGAGAGAGGAGCTGGCCAGGTCGGTAAAGGAAGACGACATGTACCGCCTGTTGGAGGCAACCAAGATCTTGCGTGAGCAGAGTCTTGCAACAGTGGTGCAAGCAATAGATGGAAAAATCTGGCATGCGCATTATGGCCACATGGACATGCACGTCTTACAGCTGCTTCAAACGAAGTAGATGGTGTGTGGCTTCTCCACCATCTCCAACTTTGAGTAGCAGTTGTGCATCAGCTATTTGGAGGGGAAGCAGCATCACGATGCACTCTCTAGAATAGAAGAATGCGTAAAGGAGGTACTTGAGCTGGTCCATACAGACTTGTGTAGCCCGATGCAGACCCAGAGCTTTCGAGGCACTAGGTATTTTTGTCATTATTGATGAGTTCAGTCGTTAGACTGCTGTGTACTTCCTTTCTTGTAAGGACTAGTGCTTTGACAGGTTCAAGGACTTCAAGGCGATAGTGGAGAACCAGACCGGTAATAAGATCAAGGTGTTGTACACTGACTGTGGTGGAGAGTACGTAAGCAAGGCATTTTAGGACTACCTTTCAGTAGCTGGCATCAAGGTGTACCGTATTACGCCATACTCACGTTAGCTGTACGGTGTAACAGGAAGCGCAAACCATACCAGTATGGAGTCTGCACGGACCATGCTACACGCCGCTTGCCTGACTTACAAGTTCTGGGCGAAAGCCATGAGCACTCCGGTCTCCATCCAGAACCGCAGTCCTACTAGTCGAACCACGCCATGTACAACTGTACATGGCGTGGTTTGACAAGAAGTTGTGCATGAGTTATCTTTGCACCTTTGGCAACTTCGTACACATTCACGTGCCAAAGGAGAAGTGGTAGAAGTAGGACGCGAAGAGTACATAGATGCTGATGATCGGTTATGACGTGGCAAACAATTCCTATCGCTTACATGAGATGGATACAGGCCACATCATCATCTCTAGGGATGTTATGTTCAACGAAACCAATGTCATCAACACGAACATCATCTGCGTAGAGGCAGCAGAACCCACAGCTGATAAAGTAGAGGGAGCAGACACTCTCCTTGATCCCTTCTCTCTTGATACATCAGATATAGCGGCCTCATGCACACAAACAGAGGAAAAATGCAACACCACCAAGAATATCAGTTGTGCCAGCAGCACCGTGCCTGCCGCCCAAAAATGCTCGTGTACGAGGTCAAAGGTATCCTCTCAAGGTGTGCTACAAGCCTGGTGAGCGCGGCCATTTTTGGATAGCACAGAAACCAAAAAAAATGAACATCACAGTTGAAGCAGACTTAGATGAGCGGATTTCATACAAGGAGGCCATAGCTGCATCACATACAACAGATTGGATACAAGCTGTGTACCAGGAGATATAGTCACAGTTGGACGACGGTAAGTGGGAGCTCATTGAGCATCTACTTGGATGTAAGGTAATCAAGTACAAATGGGTGTTCAAGAAGAAGCGGATAGCAGATGGTAACCCGGAAAAATACAAGGCGAGGCTAGTCGTCAAGGACGTCTCATAGCAGGAGGACATCGAATGCATAGAAGCCTTTGCCCTAGTTGTAAAGTTTGCCTCTATGTACACGCTCCTCTCCTATGCAAAAGCTCAAGACTTCGAGATTCACCACATGGATGTCAAGATGGCATTATTGAATGATGACTTGGAGGAGGAAGTCTACATGGAGTACGCGGAGGGGTTCGTCATGGATGGCCACGAGCACCTAGTTTGCAAGCTACATAAGTCGCTATACGGCCTCAACTAAGTGTTGAATCCTTGGAACTAGAATTTGGATACGGTAGTACAATAGATGGAGTTCAAGAGCAGCGAGTGTGACTACATCGCCTATCGCTGGTAGCATGGACATGAGATCCTCATGGTCATCGTATATGTGGATGGCATGGTCCTCCTCTCTAATACCGTATCTGCTCTATAAGAATGAAAGGAATCTATGCAGGAGCACTTCCAGATGTCTGATCTTGGAGAGGCATCATATTTCTTCAACGTCTAGTTTATGCATGATCGCAAATCACGCTCTCTCTTGTTGTAGCAAAGTTGCTATGTCAAGGATGTCATACAGCGGTTCGGCATGACAGACGCCAATTCCATCGGCACGTCGCTCGAGACGCGGCAGTACCTTGTGAGATTCATTGGAGAAGCGGATGCAGCTGAGCGGTAGACGTTCTAGAGTACCGTCGACAGTCTCAAGTACCTGATGGTGACAACCAGGCCTGACCTCGCACAGGTTGTGAGTGTTGTGGGCTAGCACATGGCTAATCCCGGACCTGAGTACCAGAAGGCAGTGAAGCGGATCTTCCACTACCTTAGTGTAACCATCAACATCGGCATCACCTAGAGCAACGACAAAAGCATTATCGATAATACAGACGCAGATTGGGCTTCAAATCCTAAGTACCGCAAGTCCATCTTTGAACATGTAATCCTCATGAATAGTGGTGCCAGCAGTTGGTGCAGCAAGCGGCATGTGGTCGTGGCCACCATAAGCACGGAAGCTGAATATGTCTCATTGAGCTTTGGAGTCAAGGAAGCAGATTGGATTCACCATCTCACGGTGGGGATGAGTGGGAGTGTAGTAGTTATAGTTCCCATGCTCGTCGACAACCAGAGCTCAATCGCACTCGCCAAATACCCTGAGCACGATGCTTGTACCAAACACATCGACATCGCCTATTATTTTATCAGACACATGGTGTAGGAGTATGCTATCTCGCTGGAGTTTATCCCAACCAACAAGCAGGTTGTTGATTTTTGTGCCAAGCTGGTGACTTGCGAGAAGCTGGAGTTGTATATGAAGGCATGTGGATTCAGCCCACTCTGAATATGGCAAAGTACAAGTTCCAGGAAGCTACCAGACACCCGCTTTGATCATCAATGTGACTTCACTATTGGAAAGATCAGGTGGCAAATTCTATACCGTAGAATTCCGTCATTCATGAGGGACACATGTCAAGAGATAGATTTGCAGTCTTTGGAAACCCTGTCTGTATGTGTATAATCGATGATGTATTGTCGTTGCTTTTCTGAAGGATATCGTTATTGATGGTTCCATTAAGGTAGCTAGAGATCCACTTCACCGCCTTTTGGCACTCACAGCCTATGCCAGGTCCGGCCTGGTTACCTTCATCCGGTACATGAGACTGCCGACGGCGCTTTGGTACTTTTGTTGCTCAGCTACATCCACTTATCCATTGAAGCTAACAAGGTACTACCGCGTCTCCAGTGGTGTGCTGATGGATTTGGGATGCCAAACTGTTGCAAGACCTCCTTGACATAGCATATCTCATGAAATGAGAGAGAGCATGATTTGCGGTCACGCGTATCTGGATACAGACAAAGTGTTGGAACTGGAGGAGAGAGGGAGCCTTGGAGCAGCGAGTATGTGGGACTGAATGGGCATTAGTTGAGCTGAAGAATGGTTGTTAAATCACTCAAAACCATAGAGTACATATAGAGCTAGAGTTTGGGCAAGTCAGGCCTCTCACAAGCCACACCACTTAGCCATAGAGGCTAAGGCTCACACACTAGAGTCCACAATCTCACACAAGAGAGGAAATCAGCCTAGCAATCAGGCTGACCAGTCACACACAACCTAGAGAGCTAGAGAATGCTCTCATGGCACACGCCTAGTGGTCACATAACCCACAATCCCATGGCAAATTGCCATGTGTCCATGGCTAGCACACAAGGATCTCACCTCACCTTAAAAGTAAGGAGGGATACAATTTTCCTAGTCAGCACACTCTGACATGGCAATCCAACAACCTAGGACCTTTTTGGATATTTCTCCCATCACGTCTTGACCCTGGACCTCTTGCCTTTTTCTTCTCTCAGGCTAAGGCATGGAGCCATCACCCATGGTCACTCAGACACCGACGGTCCATGACCCTAGAAACTTCAAAAATTCAACTCTCAATCCGACCATTGGATGGGCCTGAAACTTTGTCCGTAGACATTTTACAACCCGATCTTTCCAATGGTGAAGTTGGATTGACAATCGGACTCGGCATCTGGTAGTTCCAGAAACTTTCTCCTGTGGACTTCAAACAGAGCCGGATGGCTCCTTTTCCAACAACCTCCCACTTTGCCGTAGTCAGAGTGGGCTTAGTCTACATGCCTTCATGTAGAACTGGTGCTTCTCATGCGTCACTGGCTTGGTACAGAAATCAGCCACCTGCTTGCTGGTTGGAGTAAATTATAGCTTGATAGCACCCTCCTGCACCATGAGCCTGATGAAGTGATATGCGATGTCAATATGCTTGGTGTGTGCATGGTGCTCAGGATTCTTGGCGAGTGCGATTGCGCTCTGGTTGTCCACGTGCACAGGAACTGGAACTGTTGTACTCCCACTCATCTTCGCCATAAGACGCTGAAGCCAAACTGCTTTCTTGGCTCCAAAGCTGAGAGAGGCGTACTCAGCTTCTGTACTTGAGGTGGCCACGACCACCTGCCGCTTGATGCACCAGCTGATGGCCCTGCCATTCATGAGGAACACATGTCCTCAGGGTTTGAAACCCAATCTGCGTCTGTGTACTCGATAATAATGTTGTCGTTGTCGTTGTAGGTGATGCTAATGTTGATGGTTCCAGCAAGGTAGCGGAAAATCCGCTTCACCACCTTCTGGTGCTCAGGTCCGGGACTAGCCATGTGCTAGCTCACATCGCTCACAGCCTCTGCGAGGTCTGCCTTGGTTGCTACCATCAAGTACATGAGATTACCAACGGTGCTCTGGTAATTCTGCCGTTCAGCTGCATCTGCTTCTCCACTGAAGCTCACGAGAAACTGCCGCATCTCAAGCGGCGTGCCGATGGGTTTTGCCTCTGCCGAATCATTCCAAGACGTCCTTGATGTAGCGACTCTGCTACAACGAGAGAGGGCATGAGCTGCGATCACGCGTGATCTGGATACCAAGGAAGTATGATGCCTTCCCGAGATCAGACATCTGGAAGCGCTCCTGCATGGCTTCCTTGAACTCTTGCAGTGCAGACATGCTGTTGGAAAGGAGGAGCATGTCATCCACATAGACAATGATGATGAGGATCTCATGCTCATGCTACCAACGATAGACGATGTAGTCACACTCCGTGCGATCAAACCCCATGTACTGCAGCGCCAAATCCAACTTCTATTTCCAAGTACGCGATGCTTGCTTGAGGCCGTACACCGACTTCTGCAGCTTGCAAACCAGGTACTCTTGGCCATCCATGACGAATTCCACTGGCTGTTCCATGTAGATTTCCTCCTCCAAGTCACGGTTCCAGAGCGCCCTCTTGACATCCATGTGGTGAATGTCGAATTCCTCAGCTGCTACGTAAGAAAGGAGCATGCACACAGAGGTAAACTATGCAACAGGAGCAAAGGTTTTCGTCTAGTTGATGCCCTCCTGTTGTGAGTAACCCTTGGTGACCAGCGTCGCCTTGTACTTTTCCAGGTTGCCATCTACTCCCCGCTTCTTCTTGAACATCAACTTACACTTAATTACCTTGCGTCTTGGTGGACGCTCAGTCAGCACCCACATGCCGTTGTCCAGCTGCGACTGTATCTCCTGCTACACGACTTGCGCCCAATCTGCTGTATCTGGTGCAACCATGGCCTCCTTGTATGAAGATGGCTCATCTCAATCTGCTGCAACTTCGACGTTCATTTGTTCTGGTTTCTGCAGCATCCAAAAATGGCCACGCTCATCAGGCTTGTAGCGCACCATAAGAGGGTACCTGCGACCTGGTACTCGAGCGTTAGTGGGCGGTTGGCGTAGTGCTGCTAGCAAAACTACTGCTGCTGGTGTTGTTGCCTCTCCCTCCTCTGCTTCTGCCGATGAGGCTGTTGTATCTGCTCCATCTGACATGGGAGAGTAGGTTAATTATCCCATTGTCACACTAGAGGAAGGATGAGGAGAGAATGGGTCAAGAAGGATATCTGCTCCTACTGCCTCATCAGTTGCTGGTTCTTCAACCTCTTCACAGATTATATTGGTGTTGATGACGTTACTCTCGTTGAAAATGATATCTCTGGAGATGATGACATGACATGTATCCTTCTCGTAATGGCGATAGGCCTTGCTTGCCACATCATAGCCTATAATTTGCATTTGTGCTCTCTTTGCGTCCCACTTTTACCGCTTGTCCTTTAGTACGTGCATGTGTGCAAAGCTGCCAAATGCACGAAGATGACCCACGTTTGGCTTCTTGTAAAACCACGTCTCCTACGGCATCATCTCCTCCAGCACCTTAGTTGGACTGCGGTTCTTGATGTACACCGCAGTGCTCACTGCTTCGGCCCAAAAGTCATATATGAACCAAGCCGCGTGCAGCATAGAGCGCGTCGAGTCAACGATGGTGCGGTTGGCGCGTTCTGCTACAACGTTCTACTGCGGCGAGTATGGCTCGGTACGCTGTGCCTTGATGCCAGCTGCTGCGAGGTAGTCCTAGAACTCCTTGTTCAGGTACTCTCCACCGTGGTCGCTCCGCAACGCCTTGATCTTCTTGTTTGTCTGGTTTTCCACCATTGCCTTGAACTCCTTGAACCTGTCAAAGCAATTGTCCTTGGAGGAAAGGAAGTACAGAGCAGTGTAACGGCCAAAATGATCAATGAATGTGAGAAAATACCAAGAGCCTCCAAAGCTCTGGGTCTTCATCGGGCCACACAAGTTTGTGTGGACCAGCTCCAGCACCTCCTTCACATGCTCGTCTGCTCCGGAGAACGCCTCGCGATGCTGCTTCCCCTCCAAATAGCCGATGTATAACTGCTGCTCAAAGTTAGAGATGGTGGGCAAGTCACGCACCATCTGCTTTATTTCAAGTTGCTGCAAGATGCGCATGCCGATGTGGCTATAGCGCACATGCAAGATTTCGCCATCTATGGCATGCACCACTACTGCAAGACTCTGCTCACGCGGGATCTTGGTCTCCCCAAACAGGCGGTACATGTCGCCTTCCTTCACCAACCTGGCCAACTCCTCTCCCATTTCCTTGCCGAAGAGGTAGCCATAGTCCTTGTGAAAGATAACTTGTAGTCCTGTGTTGGTGAGAGAGGACACTAAGAGAAGGTTGAACGAAACATCAGGTACATACAGCATGCCATGGAACACTCCCACTTCAATGCCATGTGGGGTCTCCAACCACATCTCCATAATCCCAATCCCTTCAGCATACACTACCCGATTATCACCCAAAGCAATCGGTTGGGGGGAAATGGAGAGCAGCTGTATAAACCACTCATTGTGATGCGTCAGGCTCTTGGTACACCCTGAGTCCTTCTACCACGCCAGATCTGCCTTCTCCTTCTGCGACATGGCAGACTTTGCCATGAAGAGACGGTTGCACACCTCCTTGGTCACGTTCATATTGCAAAAATGGCGTACGCCGGTCTAGTTTTACTGCTGCTGCTGACATTGCTGTGACAGCTGCTGCTGTTGCTGTGGAGATTGCTACTTTTGCTATTGCTACTGCTACTCCTTCTAGTCCCTCTTGAACTTGAAGTACTCTTTCTTGTAGTGCTCCTCTTTCGGGCAATAGTGGCATTTGCCTTTTTCTTGCCTCTCTGCTGCCCAGACTGCTACTGTTGCTGGTTATGTGAGCTTATACCCACAAATACTACTTCACTACTGCCGCTGGCATTGCGGTTTGGTGTACTGCGACACAATTGTACGTACACCAAGTGCGTGTAGATGAAGTCCAGGTCGAGAGTCGACTGGCACTCGAACGTCTCTCACACCGTATCATAGCTTGCTGGGAGACTTCTCAGTAAGAGGAGGATGAAGCGCGTCTCTTCCATAGGATTGCCGGCCGCTTTCAACTGCTTTGCCAGCTCCTTTGCCACATCCAAGTACGCCTCCATCCTTTCACCACCCTGCATTTTCAACTCCATCATCTTCTCCTCCAAAAGCATGAGATATGCACGATCATTGCCCTCATGCTTCTTGCACAACACGTCCCACCCCTCTTTTGCAGTAGCCTTGTCACTCACGTACTAAGGATGCGTGTTGGAGATGGTGTTAACAAGCAGCCTGTTAACTTGCCTGTCCTTCTTCCACTCCTCATATGCCGCTGTTGCAGTTGAAGATGAACTTGTATCTACTGCACCTTTCTGTGACGTCTTCCCCGCAATCACCTGCGCTATGATTATGCCTTTTGCGTGTGGAGGCAGAGCGTTCTCATCGCCACTCACCACCTCCCACAAGCCCCTCTCCTCCAAAAGGAGGCAGGTACGGATCTTCCACAACGTGAAGTTGGCGCATCCTTCCGGCCTCTCCAAGGACTGGGCTGCTGTGACCACGCCTGCTGCTGCCATTTTGAGCTTTGGTGATGCTTTACGCTGCCCTTGGATGGCGGCGCTACCCCTGTTTCTATTGGTGTTTGAACCAGACACCTCTTGTATAGAAAATGGACTGTAGATACCAACAGACTGGGAATTTGAAAAAACTGAGACCACCACTGGAATATTCAGGTCACTTTCGGGTCGACCCATAAAATAGGGTCATCAACAAGGATTTTGAAAGATATGCCCTCTTGAAAACAGGGTATGCTTCTCCTCCTACTACAACTCAGGCCAGCCAGCTTGTAAACAGTTTTTCTCCCAAACAAATCGATGAAATGCAAATTGTTTTACACCAAATGAAAAGGTTATGAAAAATACTACAATTCGCATGTGCCACATTTTAAAGTTGACAAAGAAACAAGAGAGTTATGGTCATCACAAGGCGACAGTCTTACTCATAGAGAAGAGTGTAGCCCTTGCCGACCTCGTTTTGAGCATAAGTCTCAATCGGACCCTTGGATCTTTGCGATACTGAATTTGTTGGAAGGCTTGTCTTACGAACTTAGAGATCAAGTAGTTAATTGTCAAATTTTTTCAGGGTTTGACCCTAACCCGTCACTTTCAAAGTGACGGTCTGTGCTGGTTGAAAGTGGCAGAACTTGGAACTGATACTAAATGTTGGAACTGGAGGAGAGAGGGAGTCTTGGAGCAGCTAGCATGTGAGACTGAAAGGGCATCTGTTGTGCTGAAGAATGGTTGTTTAATCACTCAAAATGATGGAGTACATATAGAGCTAGAGCTTGGGCAAATCAGCCCTCTCACAAGCCACAGCACTTTGTCATGTAGGTAAATACATACATACATACATACATACATACATACATACATACATACATACATACATACATACATACATACATAAATACATACATACATACATACATACATACATACATACATACGTACGTACATACATATACACATACATACATACATAATACATACATACATTCATTCATACATACATACATACATACATACATACATACATACATACATACATACATACATAGATACATACATACATACATACATACATACATACATACATACATACATACATACATACATACATGCATACATCCATACATACAGACATACATACAGACATACATACATACATACATACATACATACATACCTACATACATACCTACATACATACATACATACATACATACATACATACATACATACATACATACATACATACATACATACATACGTACATACATACATACATACATACATACATACATACATACATACATAGATACATACATACATACATACATACATACATACATACATACATACATACATACATACATACATACATACATACATACATACATATATAAATACATACATACATACATACATACATACATACATACATAAATACATGCATACATACATACGTACATACATACATCCATACATACAGACATACATACATACATACATACATACATACATACATACATACATACATACATACATACGTACATACATACATACATACATACATACATATATACATACATACATACATACATACATACATGCATGCAT
>SZWC01004022.1:141304-161114 GCA_023375785.1 Penium margaritaceum | reverse complement strand
GTGGCTGCTGCTAATGCAGGAGCGAGCTGCTGTAGCTCGCTGCTACATCTGGGTGCTGCTGCTGCAACTGCTGCGTGCTGCAGTAGCTGCTCGCTGCAGCTGCTGCAGCTGCCTCGTTTTTTTTTCTTGTTTTTCGTGTTTTTTTGTTTTTTTTTTCCTTGTTTGTCTCGTGTCACAGCGGGCAACAGCCCGCTGTCTGCTGCGAGCGGTGGGCTGCTGCTCGCTACGCAGCAGCGAGCTGCTGCTCGTTGGCAGCTGCGGGCTGCTGCTCGCTGCTCGCTCGCTGCGAGCAGCGGGCAGCAGCAGCGGCGGCTGGCAGCTGCTGCTCGCTGCTGCTACTGCCTGCTGCTGCTGCGGGCTGCTGCTGCAGGCTGCTGCTTTGGGCTGCTGTCGCTGCTGCTGCTTCACGCCGCTGCTCCTGCTGCACGCTGCTGCTGCTGTTGCAAGCTGCTGCTGCTGCGGGCTGCTGTTGCTGCTGTGAGCTACTGCTGCTGCGAGCTGCTGCTGCTGCGGGCTGCTGCTGCTGCGAGCTGCTGCTACTGCGAGCTGCTGTTGCCGCGGGCTGCTGCTGCTGCTGCGAGCTGCTGGTGCTACTGTTGCGAGCTGCTGCTGCCGGTGGTGCCAATCACTGCACCTGGGTGACGTTGCCGCGTGCGTCGTCGCCCACAGACGTCAGACGTCGCCTGCCGCTCACCTCCTCACGTCACGCGTGGGGGTCAGTGCTGCCGAGAACATTTCGGCAGCATTTCCCCTGGCCCAGTGGCCGTGGGAAAATTTCTAACGCCGCCACCAGGAGGGTCAATGCTGTCGGAAAAAATTCGGCAGCATTTCCCCTGCACTGGCACGTATGGAAGGTCCGCCGGCGTTGTCTGGCACCTGTTCGCCGGTCTTCTGCTACTGCTGCTACGCTCTGGCTCTGATACCAAGCTAGAAACTATGCAGCAGGTTGGGGCAGCAGCGTTGTTGATGTAGCGTGCGGGCTTTCCACGCTCGTTGCTTCACTCAGCTGCCCCCTCAGTCCGCTGCTCTAGAGTCTAAGTCTGGAAGCTCTGGGTTTTGTTACTCAGAAACGCGCGCGCCAGAGTTAGCGCCAGAAAGTAGCTGAAAACTGACAATGACTGATTAAGGATGAAGAATGAACAGCAATGGGAGACCCCTCCAAGATCTGGCCCCCCCCCAGCTCTGTAGAGCTTGTTACTCAGTCCATCAGCCAATCAGAAAATAGCTCAGTTCAGGCTAGCAGGTTTTCTCGGTGAGGCCTGCCAGGCAGCCGACAGCTCAAAACCCGGGCGTCGTCCGTTTTGCCTGAAAACTGGACCATACCATAATACCGACGCTGCAAACGCAGCCGTGCGATCAGAATCTACTAGAAAAATAGTAGCGAGGAGTTATGGCAGCCTAAACCCAGATAGTGCCTACGACGGTTTATGCTTCCAAACAGGGTCATGCAGCACGCAATTGGGACTCTAGGCAGTGCATGACGACGCAGACACGACAGTACATGCTGGACGCATGCAGACAGCGACTGCGGCGGCAGTGACTGCCGGCAGCGACCGCCGAGGAGGCCTGCCGATGGAGCTGAACACGTCGCCGGAGAGAGGAGGCTCCAGCAAACTGCGAGACGACCTCAGCGTGCGTCGGCTCCACCGGACGACACTCCACCGGCGTCGAGTCTCGCTGTCAGTCATCTGCACGCCGATGTACACAAGCCGGGAGGACACAACAGAGCACAATGAGCGCAAACAACCAACACATATATCAGCCATGCGCGTTTTCGCTCGCACGATGAAAAACATGGGCATCGCAACCATTTCGTTCGTGACTCTGGACAGCGCCATCCTTCCGTTTGCGACTCTGGACTGCGCCGTCTTTCCATTTTCTACTATGGACACCGCTGATCTATCGAGCGAAACGATGGGTATGTTACAACACCGTCCTACAACTTATTCTGACCACTCGGCCATGTCCATGCTCGTGGAGATCCCTACTACGAACCCAGCTGACGCCCGAGCACCGACGAGTGGTAGCTGCACCCACAAACAGCTGCCAGACAGTTGCCACGACATCCCAATTGCTTGCCAGGGTGCTCTACAATTTTTCTACAATAGCTAAAGTTTTCTCGGTGGAGTGGCTATTGAGCCCAATTTGCTTGTTTTGCATTGTTCGTCCATTGATCGATGTCGGACCTGTGTGTGTGACCAGTCGTGGCGTCCGGCTCAAGATTTTGTATAGGTTTACAATGTGTTGCATTCGGATACCTACGCGCATAGTTACGGGAAAAACAGTGGTTTTGGGTCGGTTTGAGGACAAACGGACACAACTGCGTGCGTCACAATAGTTATGCTATGTACTTGTCAGTTGTCATTTCTCTCGTCACATTAAAGCTGTTGCGCTTATGAGACTATGAGCGTCTTGTTGGTTTTTTCTCACATCTTTCATTGTGCTCTGTTGTGTCCTCCCGGCTTGTGTACATCGGCATGCACATGACTGCCGGTGAGAGTCGACGCTGCTTGAGTGTCGTCCGGTGGAGCCGACGCACGCTGAGGACTACACGCAGTTCGCTAGAGCCTCCTCCCTCCGGCGACATGCTCAGCTCCATTGGCAGGCCTCCTCGGCGGTCGGGCCGCCGGTCATTGCCTGTCTACATGCGTCCAGTGCTGGATCTGACTATACCGTTGTGTCGGTAGCCTCCTGCTCTGCTTAGGATCCTAATCTCATGCTAGCGTGGCACTGTTGTCACCAGGGATTAGTGTAGGCGCTATCTGGGTTTGGACAGCCATAACCCCTCATTGCTATTTTCTAGCTGACTCTGACCACACGACTGTGTTTGCAAAGTCGATGTTATGGTATGGTCCAATTTCCAAGCAAAACGGATGACGCCCGGGTTTTTGGCTGTCGGCCGTTTGGCAGGGCTCACCGAGGAAACCTGCCAGCCTGAAAACAGAGCTATTTTCTGATTGGCTGGTGAACTGAGTTACAAGCTGTACAGAGCTGGGGGAGGCTAGTTCTTGGAGGGGTCTCCCATTGTGTCTCATTCTTCATTCGTAACCAGTTTCTTCCAGTTTTCAGCTGCATTCTGGCACTAACACTGGCGCGCGCATTTCTGAGTAACAAACCCAGAGTACTCAGACTTAGACTCTAGAGCGACAGACTGAGGGAGCAGTAGACTAAGCAACGAGCGTGGGAACCCGCACGCTGCATCAACAATGCTGCTGCCCCAACCTGCTGCCTAGGATTTCTAGCCTGGTATCAGAAGACTGGCGTACAAGTAGGAGAAAACATCGGCAGACCCCCATACGTGCCAGTGCAAGGGTGATGTTGCCCGTTGTTTTCCGGCAGCATTGACTAGCCTGGTTGTGGCGTCAAAATGTTCCCCACGGCCATTGGGCCAAGGAAAATGCTGCTGGATTTGTCCGAGAGAATAGACCCCCGCGCGTGACGCGAGGAGGTGAGCGGCCAGCGACGTCACGCACCACGACAATGACGCACGTCGAGACGTCAATCAGGGGTGACCGAGCTACAAGAAGCAGCAGCAGCAACAGTAGCTTGCAGCAGTAGTGAGCAGTGGCAGGAGCAGCCAGCAGGAGCTGTGCTTAGCAGAAGCAGCCGGCAGAAGCAGCAGCTTGTATTAGCTTGCAGCAGCAGCAGCCCGCAACACCAAGCAGTAAAAGCCAGCAGCTGTAGAAGGTCGTAGCAGTAGTAGTGCGCCGCAGCAGTGAGCAATAGCAGCAACGAGCAAAATCTAGCAGCAACCTTCAGCAGCCTACACCAGCTGTTACAACAGCGGCCAGCTGCAGCTCACAATAGCAGCACCTACAGGTGTAGTTACTCGCAATCCGTTGCCCACAATGAGCAGCGAGCTGCGAGCAGCGAGCTGCGAGCAGCGAGCTCGCTGCTCGCAGCCCGTAGCAAGCACCAAGCCACGAGCAACGAGCTTGCTGCTCGCGACTCATAGCAAGTAGCAAGCTCGCTGTGATGGCCAAGAAGAAAAAAAATCCCCCACCCCACAGTTGGCTCTACAGCGGTTGCAGCTTTCACCAGAGCCGCTGTAGGAGCCACAGCAGCCGCAGTAGCTCAGCCGCAATAGCAGCAGTTGTCGCAGCAGCAGTAGCAGCAGTAGCAGCTACACCAGCAGACCAGCAGTAGCAGCGGCTGTTGTAACAACAGCCGCAGGAGTAGCAATAGCATCAGCAACCATCGTAGCAGTAGCAGCACCACCTGCTGCAACAGTAGACCACCAGCAGCAGCAATAGTAGCGGCAGTAGCAGTAGCTGTAGCAACAGTAGTAGCGACCTTGCAGCTGATACAGTAGCGGCTCCAGCAACGGCCGCTGGTGACGTCAGCCATTCTCAACTGACATCACTACTGACATCACTGCTGATGTCATCAACCAAAAAAAACAATCTACAGTAGTAACTCCGTAGATAATGCAATAGTAGTTGCTAACGTCAACCATCCTAGGCTGACAACACTGTTGACGTCACTGCTAACATAAGTAGCACAAAAAAACAACTTGCAATAATGCAATAGTAGTTGCTAACGTCAACCATCCTAGGTCTGAGGTGCGATTCTTGTCGAACGGTTTGCGTCGCGCCTTGCCCAAAATGCACGGCTCAAACTTCTTTTGCTTTGGCACATCTGTTGCCCCTTCCGCACTGTCGATGACAAGGTGGCAAACCAGCTTGTGCTGCGCCATCTCCTTCACGACTACAGGTGAGGAATGCCCCAGTTGTCGGTGCTAGAGCTCCTGATTAGCTCCTCTTCCTTTGGCCAGGTTAACAATGCGTTCTTACATGTCTGCTGAATCTGTCGCCGTGGGGATCACCTTAGTTTCCACTATATAGAGGCCTCCCTCACTCTTAGCCTCCAACATGGGCTTGACGCCACCGTCCTTCTACACGAATGTCCCCTTTCTCTTGAAGAGAATCTTGTACCCCTTGTCCATCAAGCGGCTGACACTTAGAATGTCAACCAAACCACGTATGTGCTGTACTTCCTTGATGACGCGCTGCACCCACTTCCCACCAACCACCACCTCCATGTCCACATCTCCTTGGCCAGCCGCCGGCTCAACTTTGTGATTTGCAACGACCATGAATTGGCTGGACTTGGTGTAGTTGATGAACCTGACCTTCTCAACCTCGGTATGCTCTTCCACTCGGATTCAAGTCATCGCTGGTTGGCCTTCTTGAGGTAATGGTTTTGAGTGTCGTTGAGAAGTGTTTTCTTGCCTTTGGCGTCCTTGCCGCTCGCCTTTGTCTCCTTGGTGCGCTCACAAGCCCAATGGCCCCCCTTGCCACAGTTGCGACACGCACCCTTCTTGGCGCCCTTCTTGCCGCCGCCATGTCCGCCACCTCCCTTGCCCCCGTTTCAGCCACCACACGTTTTGGTGACAAGGACCAATGAGGAAGATGAGGACTTCTTGTAGCTCTGTCGTTGTGCCTCGTTGAAGATGTACTTTGCGACCGCGCCATAAGTGAGCTTGTCCTCTATCCATCTTCCCAAGACGTTGATGAGAGGACTCCAACTGTCATGAAGGGCCATGAGGAGGATCATCGCCTACAACTGCACGTCGCTCTTCTAATCCACATCATTGCATGGTGAGGTGAGTGACTCAACATGCTGCATGGCGGAGATGACATTGTTGAAAAGTTGCCCCTCCGCATGCCCAAGTGTGGCGCCGGGAGGCATTGACGAGCTGCCAGAAAAAGGAAACTCCACGTCAGAGGATCTGGTAACTCAAGGATTGCTTGGATCCTAAAATGGATAATTGCCCCTAATAGTTGATGAATTGTTGAATCCTTTGGAAGTTGTTTTACCGGAATCAGACAAGTATCGAGGGAGATATGGCCTTCCAAAGTTGGGGTTTGCGCAACGGCTTTGGGAGCCGGCTGCGACTCAAAATCCGGTGGATAATCGACCGGACCGAGTAACAAAAGAACCATCTGGAGATTTTTCTCCGGAAGGTCTGCCAAGGCGTCCGGTGGATAATCCACCGGATCATGAACTGCAGTTTGTTACTGAGGGACTTCGCCTAAATCCTGGCTCGACGTCTGAAACTTCGTAGTACGTTTGGTTTCTTGGGGACTTAGTCAAAATTCTGACTACAGATCCACGGACAGGTTTCAAACCTTGTCAGACCCCATCACCAAACTCGGCCCAAAAGTGGGGGAGGTGCGTCAAAACATTATAAGGATTTTGACTAAGTCCACGAGTAACAAAATGTACTAGTGAGTTTCGGATGCCGAGCCAGGATTTTGGCTAAGTCCCTCAGTAACAAACTGCTCTATTGACATCCGGCAAAACATTCATCGGACGCCGCTGCAGCCTTTCCAGAGCAAAATCCCTTGATGAAAATTTGTTTCTGGGTCCGGTCGAGTATTTATCGACTAGTAGCAGCCGGCTCCGCAAACTGCCGATCGCATCCCAACTTTGGAAGCTCATATCTCCCTCGTTACTTGTTCGATTCCGGTGAAATAAATTTTACCGCATTCAGCAACTTGTGAACTTCCAGGAGCTTTCCTCCATGTTAAGCTCCGGGAAATCTTTGAGCCGCTAGAACCACCTGCGATGATTTGTCCTCCCACTGGCGGCTCGCCAACGCCTCCCGGCGCTGCACTTGGGCATGTACAGGAGAAAGTCTTCAACAATTCCCACCTGTGTGGCTTCTCAGCAGATGGGGGAGTCTCGTCTCATAGATGGCTCCGTCAGGGCCTCCTGACCTGTGGTCCGGTCTTTGGTTGTTCGGCCATCATGGCCATCGTGGCTGTAGGTCTAGTAGTCTCATTTGTCCCCGATGACACACATGATTCCGTGCCAGCATCAGTCCCCTCCGGCACACCTGATCCTATGCCAGTGTCATTCCCCTCTAGCACAGCTGATCCCGTGCCAGCGCCAATCCTCTAGGACAAACCTCATCCCGTGTCAGTGCCAGTTTCTTGTGGCACATGTGATCCCACGACGGTGACAACATCCCCAGTCATACCTACTCATGTGCCTACACCTTCTCATCCTACTTGCAAGCCGGCACCTGTCCATGTTCCTCCTGCCCAAGTTGTCTTTGAATTCCAAATCGAGGGGGTCATGTCGGAGTCACCAAGTCGGTCCAAGTTGAATTGGACGTTGGACTTGACCCTCTCAAGCCGGAGTCAGTGTTCACCCCATAAGTCACAAGATACTTGAGAGCTTGAGAACATGACTCTTGTCTTTCTTCTGGGGAAGGGATCAAATCTCACTTTGCCTTGCAAGAATTCAACCCGTGATGTGCCTTTCCATGCTGGATTGTTCATCCTTGCAGTGTCTATTTATTGGTAAAATGCATTACACGCCATATGTGACAACAATACTTGGCTACCACCCAAGCATTGGTCCCACACGGGAGCGATGAAAGGGCCATGTGTGCATTAAGCGTGGGTGGTGTATTTACATTTTGTATGAGCCTGGTGTGCTTGTCTTGCGATGTAGAACAAACCAATTGCAAGCCTTAGTACACATCATGAAGGAGATCATGTTGAAAACAAAATGGATAGCAGTTTGAGAAACCAGCACGTGGCGCATAAACCGCCGATCTTGCAGGAGCCCACATGCTGGAATATCCTTGCCATGTAGTTGACTAACATGAATTCACTCCGTCTCACTCGGCCATCATGGCTGGGAGGAGTAAGCATCCCACATGTAAACAAGTGGCTGCCTCACCTAAGCTCTCTGTCCTCTCCGGGGACTTCCTCGTCCGGGCGCTCAGCAACCCGTACCTATGCAGGCATGCAACCCCGGGTTTCATTGTGGAGCATGCGGCGTCATCGAGACAGGTGGTTCAGACCGCATGCACGGTCATGCTGGAGCAGCTGTGCACAACATCGTGAAGTGCAAGTACCCTCCTGCTACTACCCAGGCCATGCTCAGCCTCCACAAGCCTTTGTTCCATGGGACGGGAAATTGTACAATCGCCAAGGAGAAGCATGGGGGACAAAGGTCCAGCCCTTGGACTGGCAAGCCCTGGTCCAAGAGCGGAAGAGACAGGAGGCAAGAGCAGCGGTGGGTGTGGGTGGAGTTCGTGAAAACAGCAAGCCGACAGATGCGGTTGACAACCCTGCCAGCAGAACACCCGCCACCATTCCAGACTCACTATGCAGCTCCACTCCCATGTCAGCTTCCTCTCTCAACATGGCATGGCAAATCACGATGCCTGAGCACATCCCCAAGGCTACCAATGCACAGTGTCCAAATAAGATTGTGCGGATCATGGCAAGAAACGCTCTCAAAATTTCCTTCTGTCGAGATCCTACCATCTTCGAGCTTGTGGAAGACATACGGTGCACAACCCCGGTTTTCAGGCTGCCCAACAGAGACAGTGTCACTGACGTCATCCTTCCGGCGCTAGATGTTGAGCTTGAGGAGATGGAGGCCCCTCTTCGGAGTAGATGGGGCATTATTGGGGTGAGCATAGGAGTGGACGAGTGGGCTGACATCCAAATTTGGCTAAGTTACTCGGCCATGGCACTCATCATCGAGGGCGTGGCTCATCTTTTCTCGTGAGATGTGACTGGTGCCATTTGTGATGCCAACCACGTGTCAGCCGCCATCGACGGTGCCATTGCTAAAGTCAGTGCTGACAAGGTGGTGATGGTCATCACGGATAATGCCCCCACCAACAAAAGGCCTACTTGGAGCTGAAGAATAAGTATCCATCTGTGTTCTTCACCCATTATGTTGCAAATTCCTTGGACCTGATTTTGAATGATGGTTCTAAGACAGAGTAGGGAGTACCTCTGATTGCCAAGGCTGAGAGAATTGTTTCCTTCTTCAGCAACAAGGATTTCTTGAGATCTTGGCTGAAAATCAAGGGAAGGAAGGTGCTTTTGCCAGCAGTTGCTACTTGTTTTGCATCCGTGCATAAGATGTTGGAGCTCTTATTGCAAATGCGTGACATACTGGTGAACATGGGCAACTCGTCGACACGGTCAGAGTTTGGAACTATGGGCAAGGATGAAAGATGGAAGGCCAAGAAAAAGGAGGTGCAACAGCTGGTCAAGATTGGAGTCTTTTGGGTTCAGGTGAAGGCAATGAGGAAGCTGATGTTTCCAATTTTCCTGGCTCTGCAAAAGGCTGATGCTATAGGCGGCACTGCCGGCATGGTGTTTGAGCCTTTGCTAGATACAACTGAGTCTTTGAACAAGCTTGTTGTGTCTCGTAGAAGCCGTTATGCTGCATGCAATCCGCAGTGGGTGAAGTTTGTCCTTGAGTGCCTGTGCATACGTTGGACCAGTCAGATGCCGTGCCCTATTTTTGTCATAGCACGTCGGTGCCACTTGCAAAATTTTGGCCACAAATTTGATGGCAATGAGAAGATGATTGAGGCCTGGAATACTGTCCTGAACGTGATCGTGTCAGAAATTCAGCAACAGGACATGTTGTGCACTGAGCTGGAGGGGTTTGAGTATGGACGGGTGACTCCCGAAGAGGACCCTGCAAAGGCACGGGATGTGCAGCGGGCCAAGGAAGCTGCACAACAGGTTTTGGCTGGTGAGCTGCCAACATACAAGTGGCATGCCCGCCACATGAAAGGCCTCCCAAAACTGAGAGATTTTCCCATGAGGCTCTTGGTGCAGCCATGTAGCGGTTCTGAGAATGAGTGTGTGTTCAGCAAACACGAGTTGATCCATGCCGCACGACAAAACACATTGAAGGTTGAAACCTGGAGCTGCTCGTGCATGTCAAGGTGCGCCTGACAAGAACATACGGCAAGAAAAGGGCAAATAAGCTGACAACTGATATCAAACACGCCATGGAGTTGGAGGCTGTTGACAAGGACAGTGAAGCAAACGGCAAGGTCGAGCTAGACAAGAAGGGTGATTAGGTCTGGGATCCACTGATTGTAGACACTGCAGATGTAGATGACTTAGAGGTGGCCGAGGTAAGAGCCAGTTTGTCAGGGGAGGAAGAAGGATGCAACACAGAGGATGAGAACAATGAGGCAGAGGACGATGAGATTGACCAGATGGAGGAAGATGGAGGAGGAGAGAGCAATGAGAAAGAAGAGGATAGAGAAGAAGAGGAGGAGGAAGGGAGCACGCAAGAGGAAGGATGTTGAGTCGACATCTGGCTTAGCAGGGGGAAATGCAACATCAAGACAGACTGTGACTGGTGCAACATCGGGGTCATTTACAGCAGCAGGTTCTACACTTGCAAGAAGTACAGCTGCAAGAGAAATGGGATCAGCAACAGCTAGTGCTACAGCTGAAGCTTGCATCAGAGGTTCTGCTACAGCTAGTGCTGCAACTGTAAGTGCCAAGAGCACAGAATGCCCGAAGAAGATCTGCAAGTTTAGATTTGCTTTCATGTACTTTTGCTTTCATGTGCTGTGAAATCTACAATGTTTCATTCCAGATTCAGTCCCCTGTCCATTTCCAGTTCTCTTGGTGTGCCATGTCCATGAAATTCCTTGAAAACCTTTGAATTGCTTGATGTGATAGAGAATTTCACCTAAGTTAGCTCATGCGAAAGTTGTCCTACACATGAGTGAAGTTTTCAGCTTGAGCTCAATGGTATGGTCAATTCATGTATGGTGTCTTCTCATAAGAAGCAAAATCAATGCAGCAAACAATGCAAACAATGCTTAAGACCAAGTGGTCCAAGATGAAAGTGATCAACATGGCTACGACTGAACCTTAGCCTTGGAATTAGCATTGTTTGCACTGTTTGAAACCCCGGCTTGGATAGACAAAGTCAACTTAGAGAAGTATGCCAAGTCGACTTAGACTCGACTTGGCGACTCCATGTTGAATTCGACTTTGAAAGGGTGACATGGCCCCCTCCACTCTCTTCCCTGGTGTACAAGCCCACAGCCCCTGCGGCTGAGGCCAAGCAGCCTGCTCCATAGCTTGAGGTGAGCACCTCAGCATCGGGCTAGTCCCGCGGGCCCGATGGACGTCTCTGGCCACTGGCCTATAGGGCTCTTTGGAATGCTGACTCAGCGCCTAGATGCCCAACTTATAGTGTTCAGAGTGGCAAGCCTGGCACAAAGGCCCTTGGCCCAAATGTCTAAGCAGAATACATTGAGGTGCACCCAGCGTGTCCTCTTGGCCACCAGTTGTTTTTTTTAGAGTTCTCAGTCGCTTCCAATTTCGCAACCGACCTTGTCATGGTCAGACCATGTTTGGAGGCGTGTGTCTTAGCCACCCGGAGCCATTCCGGGATGACGCCTGATCTAGGCACATAGAAGGAGGCACTCGCAGCTCAAGATGTAGATTTGTGGTGTGTTGTTTGTGAGGATGAGGTGAGAGCCATCCATGAGCATAGCGTCTATGAGCTTGTCGACCCACCACGTGGGCGGAAGACTTCACATGCCAAATGGGTCTTCTGCAAGGAGGTGAAGCCAGATGGTACACTGGATCACTACAAAGCTCGCTTGACGGCCAAGGGATTATCACAGGTTGAGGGTGTGGACTTCACTGACAACTTTGCACCTGTTGGCCGCATGACCACCAATCACGCTCTGTTTGGGGTTATCGCTCACCACAACTGGGAGATGCACCAGATGGATATGAACAACACATTCCTCCATGACACTTAAGAATAGGAGATCTACATGGTCCAGCCACTTGGTTTTGAGCTCAGTGACAAGGCTTGGCGTTTGTGTAAGGCCTTATACGCCTGGAAACAGTCACCCAGGTGTTGGAACCAAGAGATCACTGCTACACTGATACATGTTACTTCTGTGCAGATTGACACCAAACCGTCTCTCTTTCTTAGACGAACACCTTATAGCTTCACCGCCATCTTGGTCTATGTGGGCGACCTCCTGATCACGTCTCCTTCTATGGACACCGTGAAGTAGGCCAAGGTAGTCCTTCAGGTTGCATAGAGGATGAAGGACCTTGGTCTTGCAGTTGTGTTTCTCAGGATATAGATCGTACGTGATCGTCATCAACGTACCCTCTTGTTGCATCAGGCACGTTCCTCTCGCTTTGCGGGGGATGTTTTTTCTGACCTCTTTGGTGCTGTTCGCACAGCCTCCACCCCCATCAAACCTGATGGGCAGGATACTCTGAAGGTGGATTATCGAGTACAGCTAAGGGAACAAGTTGACGTGACATGTACTTGTGCCTCATTGGCTCTTTGATGTAATTGGCCACTACCACACGACCCAACATTACCTTCACCATCCACCTTCTTACACAGTTTCTAGTGTCCTTGGATGAGGATCCTTCATGCCGCTATGCAAGTGGTGCGGTACGTGGTCTCCACACCGTATTCTTTCTTTCGATGAAGTTTTTAAGTGGTAGTCGATGGCTACACAAATAGTGAGTGGGTGTAGATCCCTCATGAGCACATTCGGACAGGCTACGTGTTTATCCTGGATAGTACTTTTGTTTTGTGGCGCAATGGCAAGTAGGATTGCATTGCATGTAGCTCATCATTGGCTGAGTATGTTACACTGGGGGCTGGGACTGCCAAGGTGGTGTGGCTGCAACATCTGTTTTGTGAGTTGTGTCAGTTTGTGCCTTGCATCATTTTACGCTATTCCAACCATATTGCTCTTGCCAATGCAGAGAAATCTTAGGTGATTCATGCATGCACAAAGCAGAGTGTTTTTAAGCATCACTTTGTGTGTGATCTTGTGGTGTGACAGGTGATCCCCATCATCTTGGTCGGAATGGAAATGCCGCCGGCTGACTTCCTGACCAAGGCACTGGCGGGCAAAAAATCATGGTGGCCCTTTGTTCGCTCGGACTTTGCCCCTTACGTGAGAGTGGCTGAGAGTGGGTTATGTGAGTATGAATTATTGAGCATCTTCTTACACACTTGTATCATTTCTCCACGTGTATGGACATGGATACCATTGGGTCATGGGGGAGATGAGATGTGAGTCATCTCTGTCTGTCTATGTAACTTCCTATGACCACTCGCCCGTGTCCATGCTTGTGCAGATCCGTGATATGGACCAGCTCGTGCCAGAGCACCGATGGGTAGTGGCTCTACCTACCAGCAGCTGCCAGAAAGCTGCCACGGAGTCTCAAGTGCTCGCTGGGGTGCTTTGCAGTTGTTTAGTAATTTCTAGAGTTTTCTCGATGGACTGGCTCTTGAGCCCAAATGTCATGTTTTGCATCGTGTGTTTCCACTAATTGATGCTGAACCCATGCATGTGACCAATCGTGGTGTCCGGCTCAAGATTTTACATTTGTAGGTTCAGACGGTGTTGCATTTGGATGCATGTGCATAGAGTTGCGACCAAAATAGTAGTACATAGCCGCTTGTGTCGCCCGGTGTGCGCCACGGCAGAAATTTCTTATGTGTGCTTGTCAGTTGTCATCTCTCTCTACACATTGAAGCTATTGCGCTTATGAGAATCTGAGCGTCTCTCTTGGCCCAATCCTTGCACTCGCCATGTGTGCTAGTGCAATCTCTGAGTAGATAGTGTTCTCCCATTAGCAACAGCAGTGCTAGGAAGCTTCTATGTAGCTTCTAAATTTGAGCTTCTCTCTCATGCATGCTGGAAATGAGTGATGCCGGGTTGCTGATCCCTCGGGGACACATCTCCAGATCATACCAGTATGTCAGAAACCACCTGGAGCTCATTAGCTCAAGGGTTATCTTAGATCCCTGGGTGGCATCCAAGCCCCACAACGACAACCTTACATGGATGGCCTGGTCAACTGGCGCATATCACCTTGCTCCCTCGTCACTGCAAACCACTTGTTGCTTCACGTACATTCTATGTAACTCAAGCTTGCCTTAATTTATGGTGTCGCATTGTCTCTTGTGGTGTGCTTCCTTACTTGCCCACCCTAGCCAAAAACGCTACCTACTGGTATCAAAACAGGAAGGGCAAAGCCTTCCACTCACTCGATCCTGGATCTAGCCCTGTTGGTTTCCCTCGATCAGTGATGTACGTGGCAGTGGTCTTGCTGCGATTGCGCTCAAGCTCTTCACACTCGCTCCGCTTCTGGCGGTGCTAACCTCACCAGGCCCTGCTTCCTAGAGCGACGCCTCCACACACCAATGCAGCAGCCTTCCTATTGATGCTGCTTTCATCTTGACACAGGTAGCAACAGCCGCATTGGACTGTCGCAACTGTCGTGGTTGGGGCCATCTCCCTGGTCCATGGAGTCACGCCGCCCGTCTTACGGTGACGCCTTCACACTTTGCTGCAGCATTTTTCTTACCACTATAGCTTTCGTCTTGACACTGGAATCAGTAGCCGCATTGGACCGCCACAACTGCTGTGGTTGCAGCCTTCTTGCCAGAAACTAAAGGGACAGTAGCAGCCGCAGAAACTACCGCGGCCTGCCACTAACCCTCGACCCCGTCAACACGCACGGTCTGACCTGCACCTGGTACAGTCTCCCTTGGCAGATTTGGCAGCAGCACCGACCCATTAGCACCAGTTTGCTGCACCTCACCGCATCAGATCCTGCACCTCAGTAACAAGCGTGCCAACATCAATAAGTGCAGCAGCCCTTGCGGTCGCGGCCAAGTTTTCGGGCTGCCATTCTTGGCAGCACCTCCCAGTCCATTGGTAACCACTACCGCCGCAGCAGCTGTTGTAGCAGTGCGCTCTGCATCTCCAACCTCAGTGTTGAGCAGCTGCTCTGCACGACAGCTGGACACTCAGCGCAGTGGCGTCACCACCGGAGACCAAGTCCATCGTGACATCACCTACGGCCACACGTGAGCGCGATCACATTGACGAAGAGATTGTGTACTACAAGGAGAGTGCAGAGCATGAGGTGTGGTTGCGTGTTTGTCACCGTAGCTCTGGGTATAATCCTAACAAGGACTACGACCCTACAGCTGATTACGAGTGGAAGGACGGCGCTGAGTATGCGACCTACTGCAAGTCTACCTCCGACAAGTCACCAACGGCGTAGGACGCGCCAACCACGGGATTGCCACGGGATCCCAGGCCTCTGCAAATCTTTGGTAAGCCCACCCATTACCCATAGGACTTGCCAGAAGCATTAGCATGTTGTCCCTGGTGGAGTAGCACCACCAGCAGTAGCGACAGTCCCTAGTTAGCATTATCCACACCCTCTGAAATCTTGTATGCCCTACAGGGCATACATCTATGCAGTAGAATCAGTACCAGCAATGGCTGCCATTTTACTCTCTAGTGTAGTGACCTCCATCCACACTTCCACAACACAGGCTTCTTCTTCGCTTTCATCTTCATCAGCAAACCGTCACATTCAGGGAATGTCTCGACAGCTGCAACCATCTCCATCATTAAGGCCGTCACATTGACAGGTGTTTATTTTCTCATTGTCTCCACGTCATCCACCATCTCAGTTGTGGCAACATCTGCAGCAGCAACACTTCCTCCCTTGTTCTCACTCCATCACCAAGCCCGGTGAGCTTCACACCTTCTCTTGTCCATGCTCTCCTTCTGTTGCCTCTGTGTTGGCGTATTTGTGCATCTACGTCTGTTGCCTTGCAGCACAGCCTTGGGCACGTCCACCATACTTTTCCCATGCCCACTGGGGCAAGGAAAACTCTATAAAAAAATCTTGGCAGATCCATGTCACTGGCTTAAGCCAGTTGACGACAACGAACATGTTGCGCTACAAGATGAGCTGCAGCACAAGCGCACTGCCCTACAGGATGTGTCAGAAACCGGGGTGTGGTTCCAACGTGGCCTGATGGGTCTTCTGTGGTCACGGCTATGTTTTGTGCGGGTGGTTCTGAGTCTAAGCGTGAGCTTTCTGGTCGCCTCTCGCTATATTTCTGTGAGTTGAAGACAGTTGCGAGAAAGTCGTTTTTGCAAAGGGAAGAACACGATTTTGCATTAGTTTTAGAACATAAACATGATCTAAACATTTGTAGGGCTATTCATGAGCTCTCCAACGCACCAAACCATGCATGATTTGGATCACCGTAGCTCCCGCTACGTCAGCCAAAGCGCAGCACCCCAAATCAGCCGCTCAGTCGGCGGCGCACACCACGTCGCCCACAGAGGCGCCCTCACACATCAAGGACCCATCAAAATGCCATTCCGGAGGCACAGATGTCCCTAGGCATAGTGGAGGCTCCCCTCATGCCTTTAGGGTCTGTTTCGATGAGTTAATCATCGAGTTTGGTGATGGGGATTGATGTGGGTCGAAACCTGTTCGCGGACCTCCAGTCGGAATTTTGACGAAGCCCCCGAGTAACAAACTGTATTACTAAGTTTCGGGCTCCGAGCCAGGATTTTGGCTAAGTCCCTCAGTAGCAAACTGCACTCCTGAACTCCGGCGGATCATCCACCGGACGCCTTGGCAGATCTTCAGGAGCAAAATCTCCAGATCGCATTTTGTTACTCGTTCCGGTCAATGATTCACCTGAAGTCAAACCGTTGCCTGCTCCCAGAACCGCCGCGCACACCCCAACTTTGGAAGCCCATATCTCCCTCGTTACTTGCCCGATTCCGGTGAAACACCTTCCACCGGATTCAGCGACTCGTCAACTTTGAGGGGAAATTCTCCATTTTAGGATCTGAGAAATCATCAAGTCTCCAGATCCTTCGACGAGGATTTTCCTCTCTTTGGCGGCTCGTCGGCGCCTCCCAGCGCCGCACTTGGGCAAGCGGAGGAGCAATTTTCAACATTCTTCCCCTTGCACCTGCCATGCCCACTGCTCCTGCTTTCTCTCACTCATCTTCCGCTGTCACCTTGCTCCCTTGTAACTGCAGACCACTTGTTGCTTCAAGTACATTCTACAGAAGTCAAGCTTGCCCCGATCTGTGACGATTCATTTCCTCTTCTAGTGTGCTTGCCTACTCGTCCAACCTTGCAAACAACGCTACCTACATGTGCGATAGAGGCGTGATAGACAGGCTTTTCCCAAAGGATCAAGCCATGTAAGGGTGCCCCTTTTTTACTAAGAGGGGAGAAAAAAATGTCCACAAAGCTCCTATCGGGGACGCCACATCTACATGTCACACAAAAAGGAATGTTCTTGGTCTGTGGAGGTTGGAAGAATCTAAACAATTAAAGGAAGTAAATGGAGACTCGAATGAACAACAATGTTTATCTATTGTGCATAATGTTGCTAAAGATATAATCAAGTGTGCATAATGTAACAATGCTTGCTGTGACATACAAGTCCGCATGTACATGGCGAGAGCCATGAGCGAAGCCACAGCACGGAGCGAGCTCAGTTCAAAGTTACATAGAGTGTAAAGTGAACAAGGTGTTGAAGTTGTGTCCAGTTTCTGGCCTCTCACATCTGTTGTTCCCTCTTATCTCACCACAAATGCTCACACACAAATTCACAGGAGATTAAATGATCATGGTTGCACCTGGTGAGTCGGCACTCGAGACCATCATGGTTACCGGCACCAGTCTTAGCAGACAGCCACCAAGTTCCCCAGGGATGCTCCCTGGAACAACCAGCTTGTCTCATTATTTATTCTCATGAATTTGTTGCTAGAATATGGAAGAGGCTAGGAAGGCCTCATATACTCTGAATGCAGTGGTCTGCCTTGTTATTCTTTGCTTGTGGGTCTTTGGAGAAGCTACAATATTTCCTTGGTGCTGATCCTTAGGGGGCCACCACGTCCGTTATTGGCCGTACATTGGTGATTAGCCACCCTTAATCAATATCCAGAGGTCGGGCTCGGCCCCAAGATGGCAGTGCATTCTTGCTTGGTTTGTTGCTAGATATGGGTGTGTGCTCACCAGTTCTTCCACACTCGCTCTCCACCATGACACTTGTTTGTCTTTACTCCTAAAGCAAAATTTCACATCCATAGCGTGTGTCTCTCATGAGGATGTCCCCACTCTCTTGCTCCCTCTCCACACTCTCTTAGCTAAAAGAATTCAAGGATAACTACTGGTATCAGAGCGAGTGAGGTTCTTCCCTCACACTTCACATTCCTTGGACCGTGGGGCCACTCACCACTGGTCCCGGCACACTCAGTGACAGGGGAATCTCTCGCCACGCATTCTCAGGTACAGCAGAGGAGAAGAACACAGTCTAGTATGCTCCATGCACCGCAGCCGCTTCCACCTCTTCCGCACCCCACTCTGCCGCACCATCAACCGGCAACGATTCTGTGGACTATCCTTCAACAACAGGACCGCATACCACCAGAACTATCGCCGCAACTGTTCTGAACATAGGGCTCATGATCTCGCGCCCTTGGGTCCTGCCTCTGTCACAGTCTCTCCTAGCCCTTCTCATTTGAGCGCTGGCACCTTCCCACAGCTGCCAGACTTCTCACTGGCAGCAGCACTGGCCGCTATCTTCTTGCATAAATCTCAGCAGCCACCCTGCCCTGTTGAGCCCGCATCTTTGAGTGCTTCAACTCCTTCAACTGCCACCGGCTGCACTGTGTCAACTGCTCTTGACCGGTGCCCCAAACTCTCTGAGCATGAAACTTGTATCTTTGGGTGCTCCAGCTACTATTGTTGCTCTTGCCTTTCCCACAGCCAGCGACGCTCACCTGAGCCACGGTGTCTTCTTGCAGTGGCTGGACTATCTACATGGGGCATCAATCTGCATCATCCACCCGTGGCTACCACCGCATCCACTTGATCACCACTCTGGATCCACCGTCGCAGCAACAAAATGCCCTAGATACACCAAGCTGGATACACATGCTGAACACGAATCACTGGTGATCTGACGTTGAATGCTGGGAAGATGCCCAGGAGCGGGGCATTGATCAGCAAGTCTACACTGCTGACAAGCTGTCCTCTACTTTTTCACCACCCTGAGGTATGCACCCTACCAGGACCAGCCCGTCTACTGATCCCTCACCTCCTGTCAATCCATCTGCTGCCGAAGCTACCAAAATCTGAGTGACACGAGAGGTTCCTAGCAGGGTCCCGGACCTCACCCTCCACTCCTGAAAACTTTGCTACGAAGAGAATGAGACCAACGACGCTTCGTTTCGTTAAGTATGGAGCATGGGAGGTCCAAAACCCTAATGCGAAGCTAGAGAAAAACGTACAAGTCCCCTAGTAACAACACATCCCCCTATAATGGGTGAGACTCGATAGTCGAGTCTCACCCATCGGCGGCGAGCGAAGCTCGCCGCCGCTCGACGAGGTGCGAGGGCGAAATCGCCCTGTTTGCCCAGAAAAGGTGCGTTTGCACCTTCGAAGTCACAAACTATGTCAGAGTTTAGGAAACCTAAACTAGACCTACAAACATGCAAGTTGGGGTCTAATCTAGGTCGCGAATCACAACGAGCACAGTATGTCACATAAATCACAAGGACACAAATAGGTTTGCTAGCGGGGGCAGGCAAGGGTCGACGGCCGGCGGAGCGCGTGAGACAAGGGAGCAACGCCGCCACGTGACAGTCTTGGCGAGCTCGTGTCTCCGCTATCAGCGTGGATCACCACCGACCGCCGATTCCTCATGCACTGCACACCCGAGGGCACATACGCACGAATATATATACATAGGGTTATCACGCCCCCTTGGCCGAGGGTGTTGCAGGCATGCAACCAAGCAGATGGAGTTGAGACATAAGGGAGGATGATGGAAGTGCCTTAGTGAGAAAGTCAGCGAGTTGCTCACTTCCAGGCACTGCGCACACTTGGACAATGTCTGCTTCCACTGCTTCTCGGACAAAGTGATGTTCAACGCCTATGTGCTTAGTGCGTGGGTGCAATACACCGTCATTTGCCGTGATGCGACGTGCAGCAGAGCTATCACTGTACAGTGGTACGGCCCCCACAACCATTCCCAGCTCCCCCAACAGACGTTGCAGCCAGGTTGCTTCACATGCGGCTTCTCCCAATGCCATGTACTCTGCTTCAGCCACACTACGTGCAACACATGACTGCTTTGCACTGCGCCATGACACAGTGGTGCCCCACAA
>SZWC01004022.1:80959-101186 GCA_023375785.1 Penium margaritaceum | reverse complement strand
GAAGCTCCCAAGGGCAAGGTGTGCAAGTTGGTGAAAGTGCTCTACGGGCTGAAATAGGCCCCAAGGATGTGGTACAAAGAGATGGACGGTTTCATGACCGGCCTCTCCTTTGCGCATTGCCAGAATGACCCGAGCATGTACGTGCGCGATGATGGGAGAGGGTTGATGCTGGTTGCGCTGTACGTGGATGATCTGATCATCTGCTCGTCTTCGGTCGAGCTGCTGGATGGGCTGAAGTCTGACCTCAGCAAAAGGTTCAAGATGAAGGACATGGGTCCTCTCGAGTACTACCTCGGGATTGCCATCCACCGCAACCAAGTAGCAGGCACCATCAAACTCAACCAAACCAAATACATTGGTGAGGTACTGAACTGCTACCACATGGAAGAGTGCAAACCTGTCAGCACCCCAATGACGACAGACACAAAGCTCAAGGCCTCCATGTCACCAAGCAATGAAGCAGAACAAAGGGAGATGCAAGACATCCCCTACCAGTCCGCCGTGGATAGCATCATGTACGCCATGGTAGGGACTTGTCCGGACATCTGCTATGCTGTGGGACAAGTGAGCAGATTTGTGGCCAACCCTGGGCCACAACATTGGCAGGCAGTCAAGCGCATCTTACGCTACCTGCAGAAGACACGTCACATGGGTCTCGTCCTTGGAGGCCAAGAAGGAACGGACCCCCTTCGTCTGAAGTGCTACACCGATGCTAATTGGGGAGGAAATCTCAACGACAGGAAATCCACCTCTAGATACGTGTGCATCTTGAATGGCGCTGCCATCTCATGGGCCAGCAGGAAGCAGGATTGTGTTTCCGTGTCCACGGCTGAGGCAGAGTACGTTGCTTTGTCTGAGGTGTGCAAGGAGACTCAATGGCTCCGCAGCCTGCTTGGCAAAATGACAGTGCCACAGAAGGACACCACGATCGTACACGTGGACAACATGAGCGCCATCTCGATGGCTGAAGACAAGATCATCTCCCGGCGAACGAAGCACATCGACATACGTTACCACTACTCACGTGACCTGGTCATGAAGAACGTGGTGGACTTGCAGCACTGCGGAACGAAGAGCATGCTTGCTGACTGCATGACCAAGCCGCTGGAGAGCGACTTGCATTATGCAGGCATTCGTGGATTCGGCATGAGGAGTGCGGCAGAGGAAGGGTGAGCTCCAAGGCATTGATGGAACCGAGCAAGGGACAGATGGACAGAGGTGCAAGGGAGAGATTTGTTGAAATAGTATGCACCTTGTTCACTGCCAAGCTGGCTAGCTACACATACAGACAAGGCATGCACTGCTCTATGGAGTATGTCCCCTTGGTCTGTTCTGAGATGGGCCAGGAATGCACTGCCCATAATGGGTATGTGCCCTGTGGCTCATCATAGGAACCATACCTTTTATGGCTTGGTTGATTAGGCACCGGAGTCTCAAACGAGAGGTCACGGGTTCAAACCCTGCGACGGCCGCAATTTTCTTTGTGGCCAAAACTGGGACAGGAAGCTTCTAGGAAGCTTACTAGAGCCTGCCTTGAGGATGACATTTGGCGGTCTAAGGACGCGCCAAGTAGGAATGTAGGTTGAGGTTGGCTCCAGTGGAGCCACTACAAGCAGAAGCTTTAGCAAAGCTCTGCAAGTATAAAAGCCTGTACCTTGCATGTATCCATTTACAGTTCTTGCCTTTGAGACTCCTCACAGAGTGTCCAACCAAAGGTAGACACTAAAGACCAACATGCGGACTTCGTGAGGTTGCAAACCAAACGAACCTAAAGTGTGGATCCCTCGTTCGAGGGTGATATGTTATGTTGGTTGCAATACCAAGAGTGGTTGGCGGTCTCCCATGTCGGGACCCGTTTTCTAGACCGTTGCTATCCGGCGCATTGACAGGGGGGTGGGATCCCATGATGACTCCCCCCTCCCCCAAAATTTAAGTTGTATTGGTGGAGTGTATATATTCCATGTATCTCATGGACACGTAGAAACTTACACTAGTGTACAATCTACACTAGTGTACAGAAAGAGTTGCAATACAATACATGCACTAGGTAAAATGATCGAATACAGTCAAGGGTTTCGGAGGGGGGGAGGGGGGGTGGGAACGAGTTTGGCAGTTTTTCGCGGATAGAAACACAATCGAGTAATAGCAAAACTACTCTTGACATAAATGTAATTCTCGTTCGAGGTCACAAATAGAAAAGTGAACGTCATGTGTACAAATAGGCCCACCCAGAATGTTTCAGGACAGATATACGTCAATGGTACATTTCACCCACACTATCAAATTCTTTTCATCTGTTGTTGAATTAAAACATGAAATTCCCAATACACAGGTACCATGTCCATTGTTTTCCATGTGAACACAGGAAGATTCACCCTTCAGACAATTTCGTGGAAATTACCCAAATCTATGTACCTAGAACACTGGATGTAGCGTGTATAAAATGGGGACGATCAACTATACCTCCTTTGCTTCACCCGCCGCACAATCTCATCACCACGGCGGGCCTGTGGCATTCTCGCCACTGCCAACACTCTGTCCATCCGGCATCACCGCCTGCCACATCTGTGGCAGGCCAGCACATACGCAGACGGCAGAAGCCAATCCGGTCCTACAACTTGCCCGCTGAACACCACTCCTAGAGCGACATTTTCGGACCTGAAGTGTGCCGCATCTTGCTCTTCGCTGCTGCTCCTCCCTTCCCTGTCCACAGGAGTTAATTTCATTGCACCTCCTCCTAGTCGTGCGTGGACGCCACTTCTTGGCACCGCAGCCCTCTACTGCTCCGCTCCCTAGGCACACTGCTCCACTTCGGTCTGCCTTCGTCATGGGTGGACCTCTCACCCTGACCTAGCAGTCACCTGCTCCTGTGCCACCTCACGGTGGTCATCTCCACCGCCATCCTGTGACAGCACTATTCTCCAGCTGCATCTATAGTCCTAACGCCAGCCACGCTGGATCCCCTGCCATTTGGCGGTCCCCCAGACGACGAGTTGGATTCCCCACGTATAGCTGCCTGCTACACTGATAGTGGGTGGGAGGATCCACGAGTCTTCAACAAGCCCTCACTCGCCAACAACAACATCCCACTTTGGTTTTGCATGCTGGAAAATTCCTGCTGGCATGAAGACGTTGCTGCAGCAACACAGCATGAACAGGCGCTATGGCGCGAGGAGATTAACTGGCAGGTGTACATGGTGGACGACTTGCCGCCATCGGCTCCTCACCCCTCAAGCATGCAACCTCCTAGGGAAAACTCATTCTTCCAATCCCGCTCCCACCGCCGACTCTACTCCATCTCCCACAACAGCAGACTCAACTGGACCTTCCACAGGACGTGAGGTGCCTGGAGTGATTCCCGTTCTGCCACTCCACACAGACTCCATTGGTGTGGCTGGCGCAATTCTTGACGCACCTGCTGGCGCCGCTGCAACCTTCGCAGTCACAGCCCATGCTTGCAGAGCCCCGATACAGACTGCAGTGGGTCGTGCAGCCAAGGATTACGCCACACCATAGCATCTCTCACATTGCTTGCTGCTGTCGCTGCTCACATCACCACACAAGTGACAGCAGTAGTAGTTGCTGTGGCAACTAGAGCATCCTCAGCAGCGGACGCCACTTCTAGCACCGTCCGCTCAATCCGCGCGTCCATCGCAACTATAGTTCTAACCCCCACTAGCGCTCCTCGGGATCTCTTGCCTTACGTCACCACGGGTGTTCTCGTTGCAATGCATCAGCAGAAGTTGCAGGAGCTACGGTCACTGGGCTCCTTTGCCTTACAATGCAAGTCGCCAGGTGGGTGTCTGTCCTCTACTCAATGGCTACTATAGTGCCTCCTCTCTTCGCACTGCTCCCTCACCGCTACTCTGGTGAGCAGTTTCCACTCTCTTCCCTTCAATCTATCACCTCTTCATCTATGCTGACTATCCCTTCTCATCATGCCAGGACCAGAGGAAACCATAAAGGCCTTGCAGGCCGCCCTCGGCGAGGCCCAAGCAGCTCGTCGTAAGGTTGAAGAAAAACTGCAACAGGGCTCAGCAAGAACTGGCCACTACACTAGCTGCACTAGTCATAGAGGGCTTGCATACAGTCCCAGGTCTCGGTGATACCCTTCCCGCTGAAGAAACTACACATGATGACCCCTTTGTTGCCCTCGATGCTCGATGGAGGGCTCCTACATCGACATCGACACATCGATCGGCATCGATGCAGCATCGATGCCGATGCAGCCTGCGAGTGCACGCTGCACTCACCGAGCGACCGAGCGGAGCCCCACACATCGGAGGATCGCATATTCAGGTGAAAATGGGTCCACCGACGAGTTCGACTTTGGGCAGGTTTTTTCAGGAAATGTTTTTTTTTTCTAATAACTATGATTGTGACATGTGTACATGACATGTGTCAAGTGATATCACCCATCATCCAATGGAAAACAGTTAATGATATCCATGCATGACCTCGTATTTGTAGAAGATACCCCACTGTGTAACCATGCAATTGTAACCGTGGTTTGGTCCACGTCACATCATGTCTGTCCTGCCTGTAAACAGCTTCATGGATCATGAACACAAAACATGGTGACATGCGTTACCTCGTGGCACATGAACATACCCGTCTCTGGCCCGTCCGATGTGCAGCTCCAACTGATCATCTCAACCGTGCAATCCTGGCCGGTCAACATTGGCAACGTCGGGTTGCCGAGGCAGTTCGACCCGGCAAAGACCACCGTGTGTGATTGCCGAAGTGCGGCAGTCACACAACACTTCTCTCTTCGATGTTGGCCTAAACAGTTAGCCATTTTGGCTAACTGTTGAGGCCAGCTAGCATGGCCTCGCAGACAGGCACCTCGCATCAGGGCAGTTCTGCTAATCTTTCGGCAGCCTCAAGTCTGTTCGACGCAGCGAAGTGGAACCCACCAAAGAAGCGGCCGCTGACAGGTGACTTTCTCGCAAAAGAGCTGAGCAAGCATTGTGAGCCGTACCCCACCGATGCCAAAAATCCCGGCTTCATCTGCGGCTCTTGTGCCAAGTAGACTGGCGGGACATGTGACTGCATACGGGGACATTTTTCATGCAACAACCCTAACGTCGCCAAGTGCCCTCACCCTCCTCCCCTGTGCCGAGATGCCCTTGGTTTGGAGCGGTACCCACCTCCCCCGGCTGGATGGCAGCCGTACCGAGTCAGTCTCTACAAGGGAGAAGGGACGGAGTGGGACACAAAGGACAAGGCTGTCAAGTGGCTGAAGCTGTGGGAGAAGAAGCAACAGTAGTCCCGGGCTGCACTGGGTGGTGTGACGCTGGTGGTGGACAGCGACGATGAGGAACCAGAGAAGCAGCCAAGGCACACGGCTACAACCACCTTGCAGGGTGAGGTTCCCGTCTTTGACATCAACAAGGCAGCTAGCTTTCGGCAGTCTACGATGATTGAGCACTCAGACCGGTCCAACAAAGAAAAGTGCCAGCTCAGCGTTGTCAAGTTGATGTGCATCTCAGCCCTGCCCATCTCTTTCTGCCGTGAGGCAGTGCTGATGGAGGTCATAATAAATGCCAAGAAGGTCACTGCTGCTTTCTGGCTGCCTGCAAGGTCCACTGTGGTGGGTGACCTGCTTCCAACGCTGGACAAGGAGCTGGAAGCACTTGACGCTCCTTTGAAGCAGGGTTGGAGCACTTATGGGTGCAGTCTAGCCGTAGACGAGTGGTCTGACCGGCAGGTCAGACCACTCGTCTACGGCTAGACTGCACCCATAACGCCATGGCTGTGAACGCCATGGGTTCTGTGCACCTCTTCTCTCGCGACGCCAATGGACTGACCCGGGACGCAGACCATGTGGCCTGCATGATCGAGGCAGCTATTGAGATGGTGGGAGAGGACAAGGTTGTTTCTGTCATCTGCGACAACGCATCAGTGAACAAGAAGGCATTCACAGAGCTGCGGGAAAAGTATCCACAACTCTTCTTCCAGGGATGTTGTGCACACAATGTGGACCTCATCATGAAGGATGTGGGGAAATCTGCGTGGGGTGCAAGTGTCATTGGACGGTGTGAGAAGATTGTTGCTTTTTTCAGGAACAACGCGATGCCGAGAACGTGGCTCAAGGAGAAGACAAGCGGCAAGGTATTGAAGAACCGGTACGACACTCGGTTTGCATCGGTCTTCTCCATGGTCGAGAGGCTTCTGGAGCTTCGTGAGGAGTTGGAGACGTTTGTTGGACTGGATGTGTGGAAGCAGATTGGTTCTCACCGCAATGCCAGCTTTCGGTCGAGGATGAGGGAGGTGAGGCGCTTTATCAGGAGGAAGG
Organism: Penium margaritaceum; assembly: GCA_023375785.1. NCBI lineage: Eukaryota > Viridiplantae > Streptophyta > Zygnematophyceae > Desmidiales > Peniaceae > Penium > Penium margaritaceum. The sequence goes on along the minus strand of SZWC01004022.1, from coordinate 94,888 downwards.
TCTTCTGGGTTCAGGTGCGTCAGCTGAAAGAGCTGTTGCAGCCACTGACTGTACTCCTGAGGGTTGCGGACAAGCCAGGTGGGAGTGTGGGTGAGATTTATGAGGGGCTGCTGGACTGTGCTGATTCTCTGAAGAGTCTCTCTGTGAAGAGGGGTAGGAAGCCTCGGAGGGTTGCAGAAAATCATGTCAACTTTGTGCTTGGCAGGCTTGAGGCACGGTGGTCGAAGGACATGTCTTGTCCTTTGTATGCTGCTGCTTGCCGTCTCCACCCAGAGCACTTTGGCAATGACCTATCACAAGAAAACACCACTTTGGCAGCTTGGCAGATGGTTGTTGAGGCGCTGGTTCCAGAAAATGACCAGGACCAGGTGATGAAGGAGATTGGGGCATTCCAGAAAGCCCAGACGATGGTGGATACGGATCCCGTGGTCACCCCGCGACGGAATGCTAAGGCCATTGCAGCTGTTGCCAAGGTGCAGTGTGGTACGATGACAGCGGTCGAGTGGCATGTGAACTACATGTGCCACTTGCCTGTGCTGCGCAATCTTGCCCTAAAAGTCTTGTCTCAGCCATGCGCATCCTCTGAGTGTGAGCGTGTTTTTTCAACGCACGAGCTGATTCACACTGCCAGGCGCAACAGGCTGAAGGTGGAGACGCTGGAGCTCTTGGTTCGCTACAACGTGCGATTGCGGAAGCAGTATGGGCGGACTGGGGGCAAGAGGGCAGCAGCGGGGCTTGCAGCAGCAGCTGAAGCAGAAGCAGTTGCAGAGGCATGAGCAGATGAAGAAGCAGAAGCAAGTGAGGACGATGGAGACATTGTGGAAGAGGAAGGGGTTCTCAGTGAGCCCGAGGATGACATGGAGAGTGACAATGAGGGAGAAGAGGAGGAAGAGGACCTTCCAGCAACAGAAGATGATGTTGTGGATGTCATGGCAACCGTGCGTGTCATGACAGATCTGCCAGGGCTGCCACATGCCCGGCCTGTGCGTGTCCGTGAGCAGGTGACTCCATCATCCAACAAGGCTCCAAGGGACGAGGGAGCTGGGGACGAGGAGGATGATGATGAAGGGGAGAGAGAGAAGGATGAGGGAGTTGCACATGGACAGGGCAGAGAGCAGAGAGCAGACAAGGGAGCCACCAACAAGCAGGGTGGAGGGGGTGGGGGAGGTGAAGGGGGTGAAGGGGGTGGGCAGGGTGAAGGGTGTGAAGGTGGACATGTCCAGGACGTGCCAGCTGCTGCCAGTGCAGCAGGAGAGACACCAGGCACAGAAAAAGGGATACAGGATACTGCAGTATCACCTAAACGCAAGGGATGCTGTGGCCCTTGCAGGAGGTCCAACTCTGGAGGCTGCAGTGGATCCACTGCAGCCTCCAGAGTTGGACCTCCTGCAAGGGCCACAGCAAAGCCTGGTGCAGCCAAAGCAGCAGCTGTGAACCGTGCAGCAGCTGTAGCAATCAGGGCTACTGCATTGAAGGCAGCAAAGCGCAAGCAGAAGTAGAAGTAGATTTACATTCTCATTGTCATTTTCATACTCACTTGTCACTTGTCCTGGATCATTCTATCAAGGAATGTTTTCTCCACTCCCCTTTGTAATATTTGCTTGTGCTTGTTGGGAGATTCAAGCAATGTAGTCTGTGAAGTGGACATGGATGCAGAGAAGTCATACAAGTGCTAACAGTTGCAAACCATTGTACATAAGGCCACATGAATGTGTGTGGATAGTAGGATATGAATGTGACTGTTGCATTATGTATTGCAATGCTAAAGTGCATGGAATGGATGAAACAATGATAATGGTGTCATTCTAGACTTTAATGTACTTCTGTAGAAGGTGTGAATGCCATATACATGTTGTGAATGTGCCCAAACCCAAAGCATCTGTGCAGTTCTGGGCAGTTCTGTGCCCCTTGCATGAGGGGCCCCATCGATGCCCCCAGATAGGGGTCCATCAATGGATCGATGGGCATCGATGGGCATCGATGGGCAATGGGCCAAGGCCAACACTTTTGTGCCTCCCAATGGTGTCCCCAACTCCTCTTCCCGTGCTCTCTCTCTCTCTCTCTCTCTCTCTCTCTTTCTCCCTCTCTCTCTCTCTCTCTCTCTCTCTCTCTCTCCCTCTCTCTCTCTCTCTCTCTCTCTCTCTCTCTCTCTCTCTCTCTCTCTCTCTCTCTCTCTCTCTCTCTCTCTCTCTCTCTCTCTCTCTCTCTCTCCACATTTGTGCTTTCTTGAGTCCTTCTTCCCGCCAGGAAAAATTACTTTGAGACGCCACCACCTCATTTCACCTCTAAACAGACCTTCACCTTGTGGGAGACACGCTTCAGCTCGTGGACCCAGGGTGAGCTATTGTGGGAGTACTACTCTCCCGCCAAGCTGCCGTTTTTTTCCTCAGCTTGCTGAAGTAACCAGGGTTGTACGGGCCCTCATCAATGCAGGGCCTGAAGGCCTCCTCGATGACATCAGTACGTACAACGCAGACCCTACTCGTGGCACACTTTCTGATCCTGTCGGAGCCTACGCTCTCCTCCGCCATCGTAGAACTGTAACTGGGCTTGCTACCCAGAGTGCTCTGACCATGCAAGTCAACACACTCCGTATGCGAACAGATAAAACTGCGGATGAGTATTGGGCACGTAGTTTGGGCCTTCTGCGTGAACTAGGCAAGGCATCTCGAGGTCCTCTCTCCGCCTGCCTGTGCATTGTTGCTGGTCTCATTCCTGAGCTCTCTGACCTCTACCTACATGTCTCCTAGGCAGAGCTTGAGCACCTTTCTGCTACCCCAGTCCCTGAAACCTATCGTAAAAGGGTTGGAATTCTCTATGAGTTCAATGCCTCTCGCCTCACCAAACAACTTGCAAAACAAATGCATGCATCCTGCACCTCTCGCTGTGGTCACCACCTCCTCACCCTCCTTGTCTGCAGCCGCCTCCTCCTCTCCATCCCTTTCTTCTCCCGCCAGAGCTCATCCCACTCGAGCTGGCTCTCAGGGCGGAGGCGGTGGGTCCAGTCAGTGGGGTGGCCGTAGTGGAAGATCGTGGCAGTGGCCACGGTGGCAAGACATCCTCAGGTACCATCACTGTCACAGACGTCACCTGTTGGAACTGTGGAGCCACCGGTCACTCTACGGCGAAGTGCCCAGCTCCTCATGATGACGGTCGTCTTGCATCCTCCATGCGCGCCCATTGGGCACGCACAAGTGTCACCTCCTCCTTTGTCGCAACAGCAATGACTGCTGCATCTTCCTTGTCATCCTCCTCAGCCCCCCCCCCGCTCGCCACCACTCCTACTCCCCTCCAGCTGTCAGCACCTCCCGCCAGCCCGTGGGGCAGGATCCCGCCTCCCCCAGACCTCCCTACAATGGTCTCCCTACTTCTCACTGCTCCATGCCCCCCTGGACCCGGGACGATGGTCACCTCTCCGACCATTCCTCCGATCGCTCCACCGACAGCTCTGATGAACGTTCTAACGAGGAGCGTACTCTTGAGCGACGCCTTGTGGAGCTTCTCCACCCTCGATCTTAGGGAGGTGAAAGTATGAGTGGCCAGTCTCGTGTGGCTGTTTCTTAGTCGGATGCCACCCTGCGTGGTGTACATGGGACATTGCCTCATGATCATTCATGGATTGAATAATGACAGTCTCACACATTTCCCACTTGCCTGGGTGTTTCATCTTCCCTCTACTCTCATGGCACTGTCGTTGTCTGCCTCGTCTTACCTTCCAGTCGTGCGTCCCCTGGCCTCTGGATCATTGACTGTGGGGCCACACATCATATGACATCCTTTCGTTCGTCCTTTGTGTCTCTCGGACCTGTTGGTTCTGTTCTCTCTGTGCGCACTTGCCAGCTTCTCTCCGTCCAGGGCGTGGGTGTTGTTTGCTTTGTTGGCCATCATGGCACTGTGTACCTCCCTCACGTCCTGTATGTGCCTGACGTTGAGGTCAATCTGCAGTCAGTGACCACCCTCGACAACCAGGACATGGATTTCTCATCCAGCCGCGGCCTTGCCTCCATTGCTCTGCGTTCGTCCGGCCGCGTCATTCTCAGACCTGTTGGTTCTGTTCCTCTCATACTGCCATCGTCTTTCGCTGCCTCTTCTCTTGTCAACGTTGCGCCCTCCTTGTCCCCTGCCCATGCGGTCATCCTGCATTGCTGTCCGTGTCACATTCACACTTCCGCCATTCAGCAACTTCTTCACCTCCAGCCTGCTTCCGGCCTTGATGCTGCCACATTTGCACCTCTTTACTCTTCTACCTACCTTAACTGTGTGAGCAGAAAAATGCACTGTTGAGTCCACCATGCACTCATCCTCTGGACCTGGTGCATGCTAATGTGATGGGTCCTTTGCCCCATGACTTACTTGGTGGCCTCGGTCTCTACGTGTTGTGCCTGGATGATGACTCGTCTTACTATCGATGGGTCTTTGCCGTTCTTCATAAGAGTGACGCTACTGAAGTTCTTGAATCCTCGCTTCCCCAGGCTAAGCGCGCCTGCCTTCGTCCATTGCGTGTTTTGCACTAACAGAGGGGGTGGATTTCTTGGTCCCACCTCTCGCTTCCTTCAATCTCGTGGTGTCGGTTTGAGTCCACTGCTCCCTACACACCACAACAAAATTGCGTGCCCAAGCATTGGAATCGCACCCTTGCTGATGGTGTTTCCTCCCTTCTCGCTGCCTCTGGTCTTTCCCCTTTGTTTGCCTTTGAGGCCATGTCCTACATGATGAAGGTCTGGAATCGAGTCCCTTGTGGACCTCTGCCTCGCACTACCATGCACTTTGAACACTGGACAGGCTAGCGGACTGACCTTTGCCTTGCTCGCATGTGGGGGTGTCTTACCTCCGTGTGGCTTCCCACCGACCAACGGGACAGTAAATAGTTTCCTCGTGATCGTCTGTGCGTCTTACTGGGGGTCTCCCCCTTCTCCAAAGCTTGGCGTTTTTGGGACCCCTCTCATTGTCGTGTCCTTAAGTCTCGTGATGCACTCTTCTTTTTGTGCTTATTTGAGCGTGATGTCCCTTGCTTCAGTGGGTCCCTCCCTCCGCCCTCTCGGGGTGGGAGGGGCACTGCCCTCTCAGGCTCCTGTTCTCCCCTCTGTACGTCCATCGCTACCCTCTGCCTCCTCTCTTTCCTCGGACCACTCTCCATCCTCTGATCATACCCTCTGTCTTCTCTAAGCGTGCACCCTCTGCCTCCTCTGAGCCTGTACCATGTGCCTCCTCTAAGCCTGCGGATCCCTCTGCCTCCTTTGACTCTGCACCTTTTGTCCATTCTGAGTCCCCTGCGCGCTTTGACTCTTCATCTGCCTCAGAATCTGTTGCTCCCTATGCACTTCTAGTATTCTCTGAGCCCTCTGGCACCTCTGCTTCACCTTCCCCATATCCCTCCATACACCTGCACTCCCCTGTGGCTCTCTCACCGCCGCCTACGCGTGTTCCATTTGTTATCCCTCCTTAAACGCATGGTGGTCGCCTCAGGGTACTTCTGTTTTCCTCTCATCCTGTTGTCTTGGATGACCCTGGCCTCCGCGCTCTTGGATCGGCAACATCTGCCTTATCCATGGCTGTCTCCGTGGTGCATTCCAGCACAGCCCTTGGATACTCCCTCCTTTAGAAAGAATTTCACTCAGCTTTCTCCTCGTCTGTAGCTGGGTATGTTGCCTCATGCTTTCCTGCTGCTGGCCTCTCTCCCCTTCCGCCTGAACCTCTAACTGTACAAGCTGCTCGCACGGCAGATGATTCTCCCCTGTTGGAGCAAGCCATGAAATCTGAACTTGACGCATTGTGTGAGCATGGCATACATAAGTTCGTTGATCTCCCACCGGGCCGCAAGGCTGTTGCAGCCAAATGGGTATACCATCGCAAGCTAAACCCAGACAACACCGTAGAACGGTACAAGGTACGCCTCAGATCAAAAGGGTTCTCACAAGTTCCTGGGGTTGACGTTGATGAGACATTTGCCCCAGTTCACCGCTACACCAATGCTAGGGCACTACTCAGCCCGGTTGCCGAGCATGACTGGGAACAGGAACAGATGGACATCAACAACCCCTGTATGCATGGCCAATTAGACAAGGAAATCGTCACAGTGCAACCACCTGGCTTCTCTGATGTGACGAACCAGGAATGCCGCCATGCGTAAGGCCCTTTATGGCTTGAATCAGTCACCACGCTTGTGGAACCTAGAGATCACAACAATTGTGGAAAGGGGAGGCTTCAAAAGGAACAATTGTGGACCCTACTCTATTCCTCGTTGCTCCCAACAAGCCACTTGTGGCCATCCTTGTATGCGTGGATGATCTCCTTCCTGCGTCTCCTGATGTTGAACTGCAAAGTCTCTTCTTCAGTCAGCATACAAGATGAAGGACCTTGGTCCAGCCTGTGTCTTCTCGTCATGGAATCAGAGCATGATCATGCACGCCGCACCCTACACGTTCACTGGGATGCATACATTCACAACCTCGAAGAGCGCTTTGGATCGCTCCTCGCTTCCATCCCCATAGTGTCCACACCTATGACCCCATCCGGTCAATCGCTGCTGAAGTCCTTGGAGCCATCCAAGTTGGGGGAGACAATTGACATGACGGACTACTTCACAGTCATTGGCTTCCTGATGTATCGTACTAACACTAAACGTGCTGATGTTGCCTTTGCTTTGAACTTCCAATCTCAGTTTTCTCAGTGCCCCCGTGAGCGTCATCTTGAGGGGGCGTTGCAAGTCGTGCGGTATGCATTGTCCACACCTTGTGTCGTGTTGTACTTTCACACACAACTCTTAGTCCTAGTTCATGGCTTCATTGACACTGACTCGGCACATGACTCTGATGCACGCAGCAGAACGGGGTACATCTTCTTGGTTGGTGGAACATCAGTCTCGTGGAAAAGTGGAAAACAAGGGTGTGTAGCTCATAGCACTGCTGAGGCTGAGTATGTCGCTTTTGGTGGAGGCACGTGTGAAGCTGTCTGGCTTTGTCGTTTGCTACAACAATTGCATGTTCCCATCCGTTGCATCACCCTGCGTTGTGACAATCAAAGCACAAAGGCCATTGCCAAAATAGTGGCATGCATCACTCTCGCACCAAACATATCAACGTGGAGCATCCCTTTGTTCGCGAGTGCATTGCAGTTGGTGTTGTCCGCATTGCTTGGGTGGACACACGATCTCAGAGAGCTGACTTTCTCACCAAGGCCCTCACTCAAAACGTTTTCAAAAGTGTTGTTCAACCTGTTGGTCTCATCTGTCCCCATGACCCAGGTTGAGGAACATGATGTTTTCTTGGTCCTTGCCAGTCACATCTTTTTTAGTGTGCCATGTGTGTGGGTCGTGGGGGAGTGTTGAAGTTCGTTAGCCACTCGCATCTCTATAACCTCTTGTCTCACTCTCCAGGGCACAAACATGTACAGATTAAATGACAATGGCCTTACCCGGGGAGACATCACACGAGTACGCCATTACTCAAGACTCTGGCATCATGAAGGAGCTGGTCTACCCAGGAGTGCCCTCTGGCACATATATGGTTGTTGNTGTTCAACCTGTTCGTCTCATCTGTCCCCATGACCCAGGCTGAGGAACATGATGTTTTCTTGGTCCTTGCCAGTCACATCTTTTTTAGTGTGCCATGTGTGTGGGTCGTGGGGGAGTGTTGAAGTTCGTTAGCCACTCGCATCTCTATAACCTCTTGTCTCACTCTCCAGGGCACAAACATGTACAGATTAAATGACAATGGCCTTACCCGGGGAGACATCAGACGAGTACACCATGACTCAAGACTCTGGCATCATGAAGGAGCTGGTCTACCCAAGAGTGCCCTCTGGCACATACATGGTTGTTATTTGACTCTCATTGATGTGGTAGATGCTTGGGTTCGTACATTCTCACTATCGACCCATGCATTATTCTTGTTTTCCTTTGAGTGTTTTGGAGGGGATGCATATGATCCGGGGCCACCGTGTCGGTTGTGGACCGTGCATTGGTGAGAAGCCGCCCTCGATTAGACATCGAGTGGTCGGGCTCGACCCCCGGTTGGCGGCACGTACTCAACCAAGTAGTCTGCCCGGTGTGGATGCGTGCTCACCGGTCTCTTAGACTCACTCTCCCTTCTACTCCTTGTCTTCTTGACACAAGTTCCTGAGGCAAAAGCTTGCTATGTCCATGGAGTCACTCCTGTTCCCTTGTGCTCACCTGCCCCCTGGCATATGGTCTCGTTAGGAAACTTCTGAGTAACTACACCAATGGGCCAAGATTTAGGTAGGTTCGAAACTTCGAAAATTTGCCTTCATCCGACACCTCTCATTAGGAAAGAGCAAAAATGAGGATTATCCGGCAAAGTTACCAAGGGGAAAATCACCTAATTACCTAGAAGAGACCCAATAGCTTGTAAACAGAAAGTGAAACAAACCTGAGTAATGTACGAGGTGCTCGTTTGTCTAAATGACCATCCAAAAGAAGCATCAAATGCATGAGAAAGAACCTTACACATTGAAATGACGAAAAAGCATTTGTAGAACAATGGAGAATGAGAAGGTTTGAGGAGGCTTCCTAGCACGCTTGCTACTGGCTGGGTGTCAGCACTCAACCAGCTCGCGGCGTCTGCACAGGTCGGATGCGAAACGGCAAGGGTTGGCTAGACGATGCGAACACAATGTCAAATTTGCTACCATAAACAAGTACATGCAGAGAGAGGTAACAAATGACAGGTCCACAACATAAATACCTACCGCGGCGCACGACGGGTGTCACACGCAGCAGTGCAAGGTCTGTCCTAAAACCGGCCCAAAAACACTGTTTTTGCCGTAACTCTGCGCAGACAAATCAGAATGCTACACCGTCTGAACCTAGCGATGCAGAATCTTCAGCCGGGCGCTAAGACTGGTCACACACATAATTCCAGCATTGATTGGTGGACATACAATGCAAAACATGCAAATTGGGCTCAAGAGCCAATCCATCGAGAAAACTCTAGCGTCTTCCGGAAAACCGCAAAGCACCCCGGCAAACACTCATGATGTCGTGGCAGTTCTCCGGCAGCTGCTAGTGGGTGGAGACATCACTCGTCAGTGCTCTGGCGCTAGCTGCGTCCGCATCAAGGATAGCTTACAGAAAAACTGCAGAAGGTCCGAGACAACATCCATAACCCTGGGACAGTCGTCGGTCAGCTCCGAGTGGGTGGTCCACTACTTGCCAACACGCCCGTGCCTCCGGGGTCCGCATCGGTGAGCATGTCGTCGCGCTCTCTTGTACCGCTGCTCTCCTGGCCGTCGCTCGTGACAGGTGGAAGCCACACACACCAACACAAAAAACGACCACAAGAGCGTGCCACCAAGAAATTGCGCATGAGCACAAGGGAGCCAGATTGGCGAGGCTGAAAGTGGCGATGTAGCTGTCGACCACCAAAGTGTGGTTGCAAGTGAATCGTGACAGGCCCTGAGATGGAGTACCTCAACAACAACGTCATCAACCTCCCCAAACATTACGCTATGTAGACGACATGGCTGCTAGGTGACCTAATACCCTCATGCCTTTGTATCTCATTGTGTTCTACACGAGTGGGGAATGTGTCTGCTGACCATTATGGGTCGCCCACAAGGTGTCCAGAATTAGACTTTACTGTGTAACGAACTATAGCTTTCTTGACTTTCCTCTATCGTCCCACAACTGGGTGATGTGTTTTTCATGCCTGTTGCACAACGTGCCCTCTTGTTGTAATCTGTGACGTTCGTGTACAGTTTACTATGACCACTCGGTTGTGTCCATACTCGTGCAGATCCCTGAGGCGAGCCCTGGAGACACCGGTGCGACGACTGGCGACGGACTACCGGCTTGGAGCTGGCCGACTACCGTTCCAAAGCCCCAGATGCTGCCGGGTCTCTCTGTTGTCTTTTCTACAGCTTGCAAGCGTCTTTCGGCGGACTGGCCATGAGCCCTATTTGCATGTTTTTGCATTTTATGTCCACCGTGTGATTATGGATGCATGCATGTGACCACTCGTAGCGTCCGTCTTTTGATTCTGCACGTCTAGGTTCAGACGGCGGAGCATTCTGACATGTGTGCGCAGAGCTACGGCCAAAACCGTGGTTTTAGGACAGCTCTTGGACTGCCGCGTGTGACACCCGCCGTGCGCCGCGGCAGGTATTTATGCCTTGGACCTGTCATTGGTTATCTCTCTCTGCATATGCTATTGAAGCATTCAGACACTTTGTCTTGTGTCTCCTAGCCAAACCCTTGCCATTGTGTCCACGACCCGTGACTGTCGTCACCGTCTGACCAGGCACTGACGCCTAGTCAGCGGCTGTGTTGCTAGGAAGCTTCCACGCATTTTCTCATGGTATCAGAGCAGTGAGACAGTTCTCACTCAGCTTCGCAGCAGAGACGCAACAGAGCAGCAGCAGTGAGAGTCACTGCTGCAGCAGATTCCTTGGGGCCTGTCGGAGACAGCCAGTTGCCGTCGGCATAGCCCTCACCCACCACGTGAGATCGCAGCAGCGCTATTGCCACCGTGCCAGCAGCAGCAGCACCAGAGGCAGCAGCAGCAGTGTAGCAGCAGCAACAGCAGTGCGTGGCGGCTGCAGTGAGCGCATCCGCCATCCACAGCCGCATTGGCAGCAGCAACAGCGGCGGCAACAGTAGCGCAGGAGCAGCGGCGGCAGCAGCAACGCAGCAGCAGCGACGGCAACAGTAGTGCAGTAGCAGCAGCGGCAGCCGCGGCGACAATAGCAGGGCAGCAGCAGCAGCAGCAGCGCAGCAGTTGAAGCAGGAGCAGCGCAGCAGTGGCAGCAACAGCAGTGCAGCAGTGGCAGCAGCAGCAGCACGCGGCAGCGGCAACGAGCAGCAGCCGCAGCGCGCAGCAACAGCTGCAGCAGCAGCAGCACAGCAGCTGCTGCCACCGCTGCATACGCAGCTACACAGGTGCTATTGTAGCTGACAGCACAGCTGCAGCAACAGCTGAGCGGAAGCTGCTGCGTAGCTTACGCGTAGCTTCCGCGCAGCTGCCGCGGAGCGGCTGCACGCCTGCAAAGAGTCGCAAGAAAGCAAAAGAAGAAAAAATGGGGGCAGGTAAGCTGACATCAGCAATTTTGTTTGCTGACATCATCAACCACCTGCTGACGTCAGCACCATACTTCACCATTTTTTTGGCCGAACAATCAAAAGTTGCCAATGTCTCAACTCCTCGAGAAACGGTGACGGTTTTGAAATCCGACAAACTTGACCTGTCGCCCCACACTAAGCAGCGACATGAGCCTGTCCGACAAGGAGAAGGGACCAGGCGACCCCTCCTCTTCGTCTGGTGTACTGAGTCCACGTTCGCACGCCATTGAGGACCTGCAAAGCCAGCACGATGAGATGCGGCGTCTCCAGAGAGAGCAGACTGACGCTATCCGCACGCTTACTGAGCTTCTGTGTGCTTAGTCCACGACTCCTCAGCGGGCTTCTGAGGGAGCTGCCGGCATTGCGGTCTCTACCCAGCAGTCGGCTCAGGCACCCGTGACAGGCGATCGACCTGTCCCACCATCTGGTGACCTCCTTGATGATGAGCCACTCATGCCAGGGATTATGGATGATTCCCCGGCTCAAGAGATTCGAGTTCTTCAGGAGCGCATCCGTCATCTGCAGACGGGCACCCGATCTCCTCCGTTTTCCCCGATACGATCGTCACCTGACTACCCCGGTGACCATCCTCTTCCAGGAGTCTTTCTCGTCTCTCATCCTACTCAGCCTGTGGTTGCTCTCCCCACGGAGCTGCAGCCCAAGGATTCTGAGGCACCACCTCCACGGTACATCAGTGAGGATAACTTCGACTACTGGGAGATCCTATTTCAGGTGTGGGCTACTTCTGAGGGAGTGTGGCCTTACTACCACAGCCCATATCAGCCTACAGACCCAGCACAGGTACTGACAGCAGCCCGGGCCATGCGCGGACTCCTCTACGCCATGCCACGCGAGACCGTCGTAGACTTCCGCCCCTTCCTTGGCGAGGCCGGAACAGGCACCGGCGCCGATCCCCGTGGAGGTTGGGATCTGCCCTTATCCCTGGTGGCCGCAGAGACGCACGCCACTCCTGCATCACACATTCGTGCTTTCCATTCGCTCCGTCAGGGGCCTGCGGAGCCTGCAGTGGATTACTGGCGACGCGTCATGCGCATCTACACGCGCTTGGGGACCTCTAGAGGCACACAGCTGTGGGCGCTTCGTACGATTATGCTCGTAGTTTGCCTCGAGTACACCGACATCTTCACACGGTACAGCAACGCTGTCCTCGAGCCCTTCTCAGCCACTCTACAGCTGCTTCCTTGGCCGCATCAGCTCTTCCTTCAGGTGACCTCAGCCCGCGAGGCAGCCGTAGCCCATCAAGAGACTTCCCTTGCTGCAGCAACCATCGCATCACCACCATCTTCCCTCCTGCAGTCTCCCTCTTCCTCCTCCATCACTTCCTTATCTTCCTCTTCCTCTTCGACCCCATCTACACCCACGCAGACACAGGGCGTTGCAGTAGCCGCCCAAGGGAAGAAGAAGAATAGGAAGCGTGGATCAGGTCAGCAGTAGTCGTCATCCAGTGGTAGCAGTGGCCGTTCTGTGCACTGCTACAACTGTGGAGGCGCCCATCGCTACACCGAGTGCTAGTAGCTTCTTGACTGGGCGCGGATCACTCGTGGGCTCCAAGCTGCTCATGCTCTCTGTTCCACGTCTGGCAGGTCACCCGCATCCTCCTCCAGACGCGCGGCGGCCACAAATGTAGCTGTTCCTGCCTCCTCACCGGCGAGCAGCAGCGATCCGGACCCGCGCGACCGCACCATCACCGAGCTTCGCCACCTTCTGGCGCTCCGCATTCAGGGAGGTGCGAGTGTGTTGTCATCGTCAGGTTGTACACAAACTGCTTGTTCGTCCGTTCCTGTGGCTTGTGACGATGCGTGTGGGGGAGCACAGTCTGCATGTGATGATGATGGGCCTGACTGCACCGAGTGGATTCATGAGTCTCATCTTTGTGTTGTGTTTCGTTCCTCCCCACTGACGGCTTAGCGTCCCTCTGATGCTTAGTGTTCCTTTGCTCGTTGTACAGTGACTTCCACCAGCCGTGACTCCGGTGGAACTTGGATCATCGATTCTGGTGCCACCCATCACATGAAGTGCCGTCGTAGTGACTTTGTTGTTCTCGGTCCTGTCACGTCTGTCCGTTCCCTTCGTACAGGGTCTGGTCAGTCCTTGCCAGCCCATGGTGTTGGGGTTGTATGCTTCTATGGTCCGTCTGGCCCCTTGTACCTTTCCGACGTGTTGTTTGTGTCTGATCTTGAGCTCAGCTTGCTTTCTATGCGCGCTTACACCTTGATGGGTTTCTCTGTGGAGAAAACTGCTGACTCAGCGACTGTGACTGCTACTGACACCAGCAGCGTCGCTGTTCGTGCTTCAGTCATAGATGATGTGTATCGCATCGCTCGGCCCTCCTCCCCTTGCTCTTCCTCTTCCTCCGGTCGTGTCTTTGTCACTGGTGTTCTATCTTCGGAGCACCAGAGGTTGCTTCATCGCCGTCTGTGTCACGTGGGCTCCGACACTATGTCAAAGCTCATTTGGACACAGCCCGCTCTCGGCCTTGACGTGGCTTCTTTCGAGAAGCCACCCAAGACTGGCTGTCTTTTTTGCGCTCAGTGGAAGATGCACCGGTGCACCTGCCTTAACTCTCGTTCCCGAGCGCTTCGGCCTCTCGAGCTGGTTCACTCAGACCTTCTCGGCCCTCTCCCGATTGAGACCCTGTCCGAGAGGGGCCGGTATGTTCTGACTCTGACTGACGACTTCACTCGGATGAGGTGGGTCTACAGCCTGTGTCAGAAGAGCGACGCAGCCCTTGCAGTCCGATATAGATATAGATATAGATATAGATATAGATATAGATATAGATATAGATATATATATAGATATAGATATAGATATAGATATAGATATAGATATAG